>JANHFR010001824.1:132485-145705 GCA_032468015.1 Mimophis mahfalensis | reverse complement strand
ACATTGAATTGTGCTTCTAAAGATTGTAAGCCACCCTGAGTCTCTGGAGAAGGGCGGCATATAAATTGGAATAAAAAAAATAGATACTTAAAATTGGCCAAGAGCAGAATCAACCCTAAGCAGCTCTCAGAATTGTAGACTTGAGTTTCTGCCATGTCCCGCCATATCATGTCCCACCCCCCAATGTTTGACTTGACTCTAGGACAGTTAGGCCAAAACAATGACCCTGAACACAATTGTTCCTCTTGATCCTTATTGTATCAAGTTTGTATAGCTACCTGTATAGGGCCATGTGATCTCAGCAGACAAAATAGAATCTGAAATCTTTATCTAATGGATAATATATAGATCTTTAAAACAAAGAAACAAGTGCAAAATATTTGCACTACACAGTTAAAGGAAATTTAATGCAATTGCCTGAACGTTTTCTAAATATATCCTTTGTTAGTAAGTTCATCAGTTGGACAAAGAAATAATTATTTGGAGGCTTTTGCATTTATTCATATTCCAAAACCTTGCATTTTATATTAATCCAATCCTAAACAGCAATGTGTCTGGAATTCTGGCAGTTGAAGTCCAACAATTTTCCAGAATGGCAGAGGTGCGTGAGGCTGAGGACAATCTGAATACAAAACCTAAAGTAGCCATTGGGCAAAAGCTATTACTTCTGACTTTCTGTATAAAAATTGCTATTAAGAACTCAAATTCCTGACAATGCTACCTGGGTGGATTTTTGTGTATGCTACAATCTGATTTTTATATCAGAACTGCGGTTGCCAAATGGAAAGAATGTCATGGAGCATACTTCAAAATGATATCATTTAATTAATATTTTTTTGAAATTTTTGCAGGGTTACTTGAATTGATTGGCCAAGGCAAGGCTATAGATAACACACTAGATACAGGAGAACATTCTTCACAGCTTGAGTTGGATGCTGAATAAAGCCAGTCTCTTTCACTTAGTGGGGCAGATTGTATCTTGCCTGAAGAGTACAGAAGATGAAGGCTTCCATGGCTGATTTAATTTCCATGGTAATTAGTTTCTCTCTCTACCATCTAAATGATCTATCTCCTGCAAGCGAAGAGAACAACTAGTATGGTGCCCTTGTTGTAAGGAACTTTAAATCCCTACTCCAATCTCTTGTGTGAAAGTTTTTTTGTTGAAAGAAACAAAGGCAGCAAAAATAATGCGTGCTTCAGGTTTGCTAGATTTATGACCCATCAAGCTGGAACTGAAGTATTAGTATAACAGATCACCAGGGATCTGTTAAAAAAATATTCTTTTTCTTTGCTGCCTGTTTTGAAGTATAAGGAATCAGAGGACCCCCAGAACTCAGGATAATGTCTGATCTCTGATCCTTCCGTTGGGCGCTGAAGGCCTGGCTATTCAAACAAGCCGAGCTAGCCTGATTATTATTAATTTTAATGAATTTTGTAACTTGATTTTTAACTATTAGGTTAGTTAATGATTTATTGGATGTTTTGTTTAATACTGTTTTAATTTTTGTATTCTGTGATTTTTAATTATGAGCCACCCAGAGTCCTTCGGGAGATGGGGGGCATACAAATCCAATAAAATCAAAATCAAATCAAATCAATTTTAAAGCCCCATATAGAATGCATTATTGTAGTTTAATTAGCAGTAAAGAAGGCTGTGAGTCACACTTCCCATTCCTTTTACGCTAGGTAAAGTCACAATTGTCACATCAAGTATAGCAGAATACATCAACTCTAGCCATGATTCCATCTACTACTCAAGCAGGAATTGCAAGTCCAAAAATTCTACATGCTTCAATAGCAATAGCAACAGCGCTTACCTATATACTACCTCATAGTGCTTTACATAGCACTATCTGGGCAGTTTACAGTGTCAGCAAATTGCCCCCCACCAACAATCTGGGTCCTTATTTTACTGACCTCAGAAAGATGAAAGGTTGGGCCCCATCACTCCAGGCTGGCACGAGCGAGGTTGGCAAAGATGTTTAAAGACAAAGCAGCTACATGTTGGAATTGCTACCTGATACCTGTGTCATATTATCATATGTGGTAGACATGTGTAGGGGCAAAAAAAAACATTGGACAAAAATACAAGTGTGGTTGGAAAAGATGATAATGCAGCATATCAATTTTAAACCAGAAATATTTTTGTTGGGGATTTTACCTGAAACCTACGGTAAAGGAAATGAATATTTAATCATACATGTATTACCTGCAGCTAGAATTGTATTTGCACAGAAGTAGAAAAGTGATGAGATCCCTACAGATGAGAAGGTGATTAGGAAAATATTAGAATGTGCAGAAATGAACAGATTAATGCTTGCTATAAAGGAGAAAGAACAAACTGGATATTATATGACATGGGAGCTATTTTATGGATGGTTGGAGAATAAAAACAGAAGTGAGAAATAAATGAGGATTAGTGAAATAAAGGATATATGTTAAGACAGAGATGCAAACAATATGATGATAATTATTAATATGATTGTTAAGATCATTATACCTAATATAATATTATATTTTCATTAGAAGATATGTTAGGAGGGAGAAATGAACAGTTATTATTATTGTAAGATTAGAGAATTATTAACAATATAACGAATATTGTTAATTTGGATTGTAATGGCACAGACATATTTGTATCCAGACAACACACTGTTTAATGGAAGATGATATGTTCAAGTTTAAAAAATAAAAAAACCTATTTTTTTTTTAAAAAGGATTGAACTCCTGGGCAGAGTTTGCGATATTGCAATACTGCCTTCTAACCACTATGCCTTCAGCACATTCAAGGCTCAAAAGGCCTTTAAGACAAAAAAAAGGAAGCAAAGCTAGGATAACCCCAACAGATTTTATGTGCAACTCATCACAAATTGTTCTTGTAATCGAAGGCTTGAAAACCAAACAAGCCAAGAAAACAGTTTGGAAACAGGTACATGAGTTGTGAATATCACTGGCTATTTTTACATCAGAGTATCACCTGCATTGCCAGGAAACCAAATGCAGATTAGGGAAATTGCATAGCTGGGTGGGACAGTTGCTCACTGATCCCAGCTTCAGTTCTAGGCAGGGCTGGAAAATAACCACCAGTAATGGAATTGTTACTATTGATATTGGACTGGAATCTAGGAGGCCTAGGTTCAAATTCCTATTTGACCAAGGCGATCACTGGGCATTTTTGGACTTGTGTCCTTCTCTCAAATCCACATAGTTGTTTTCATTAATTTGACCAGATTTTCTGAAGCTTTCTGGGAAAAATAAAAGCACCATATGTTAAATATTCACAGAGCAGTCTCTACTCTGCTGTAGGAAAACCTTGCAACTAGTTCTAGGTTGATGAATCATAGTGGAGGAGAAGGCAGGAGACCACAGTATAGGATCTTCAGCAGAAGGCAAGCTTTATTTACAACTATGTACATTGAGGTAGTCAGGCATATAAAAGTGAAACAGAAAGTAAGGGTTGGGGCTGAGAGCACCAGCAATACCTCATCAGCATGATATTAATAAGCCTGAATACTACAGCCACGAGGTTGGGAGTGGTGCCTCGTGTATTTATACCTTTGTGTGTTAATGATTGACACATCATGTGACTTTTCAGGACGGTTGAGATCTGCCTGGCAGCAGACAAGCTGTCTCCAAAATGTGTGTGTGTGTGTGTGTATGTGCGCGTGTGCGCGCATGCACACGTGTGTGTGTGGCAAGGATTAGTCGGCCATCTTAACTACATTTTACAATAAATACATTTTTAGGAATTAAGTACAGATTGAATAGTTCTAACACCATAGGACTAAGGCAGCTAGAGGGCCATCGTGTAAAGTAGTGACCCCCAACTTTTGGACACCAGGGACTGGTTCTATGGAGAAAGATTTTTCTGTGGGCTAGAGCGGGCATGGTTTTGCACACTGCTTGCATCTCGTGGGTGGGGCTTCGCTTATTTGTGCTGCCCGGTTGCTGGCATGCCATGGACTGGTGCCAGTATGGACTGGAGGTTGGGGACCCATGATTTAAAGACTAAAAGAATATGGATTAAATACATGAAAGCTCACATATATGCCATCCTGAACTGGCTGTGGACCAGCTGCAAATACAAATAGCAAAAAATAATAAATCCTAACTGTTGCCATAGAATGTCAGCTAAATGGACCAAATGAGTATGTGAGGCATGTGCTAGTGTAGCTAACTAGCCTGCATTTATTTATTTTATTTTATTTTATTTTATTTTATTTTATTTTATTTTATTTTATTTTATTTTATTTATTTGTTTTATACCCCACCCTTCTCCTGAAGGACTCAGGGTGGCTTATAGTCCCAAATTTAAAAACATAAAATATAAAAATTAAAACAAAATTAAACCATTTTTAGGATCCGACAATAACAAATTTAAAATTGATCATTTAAAATCACCCCTCAGAATTATTAGCAGAGTCTTAAGCAAGACCCTACCCCGTCAGTCCCGGTCGGCCAGTTGGATGAGCCATGTCTTCAGGCTGCGGCAGAAGGACTGGAGGTCAGGGACTAACCAGAGGTCCAGGGGAAGTTGGTTCCAAAGGGCAGGTGCGCCCACAGAGAAGGCTCTCCCCCTGGGGGTCGCCAGCCGAAATTGTCTGGCTGACAGCACCCTGAGGAGGCCCTGTCTGTAGGAGCACACTAGGCGAAGGGAAGATGATGCCGGCAGCAGATGCTCCCGCAAGTACCCCAGACCTAAGCCATGTAGGGCTTTATAGGTAAGTACCAGCACCTTGAATCGCACCTGGAGGGCAACCGGAAGCCATTGCAGGTCGCACAGGAGGGGTGTAACATGGGAGTATCAGGACGCTCCCATCACTACCCGTGCTGCCGCATTCTGCACCAGCTGAAACCTCCGGGTGGTCCTCAAGGGCAGCCCCATGTAGAGAGCATTGCAGTAGTCCACCCGAGAGATGACGAGTGCATGAGTAAATTTGACCTGCAATTGGCGACTTCATTCCTGTAGCAATTATGAGAGCAGAAAACAGAAAAATGTTTGCTGTTTTAGCATACCTGTTTAGACTGTGTGTTTGTAACCTGCAGGACAGCATTCCAGTGCGTCTCTGGATTGTATTTTACCCTGGAAAAGAAATAGATTTGATACTTCCCTGGCTGCACTAAGGAGCTTGTTACTGTGATTAAATTAATTATAGGATCTTTCTTATTAACCCCTTGGTGCATGGAAGGATGAATCCTTCTTTGGACTAACTAATGAATCTATGAGAAGGGAAAAGCAATAAATCTCGGCCAGGGAAGCCCCCAGAGGATTGATTTGTATTTTTAGGAGCTAATGTTTTGGTTTAAATATTCAGGCTGCTTGTTTTGTTTTTGCAGAATTTTGAGGGCATTGTCTGTAGCGTGAGATTAAATCAGTTGGGGATAAATTAAGCAATTGCTCTGCTTGATGGAAGAGAATCATGAGGGAGAGAATCTGAGCATCTTCCTAAGAATGTCAGATCCAGTTTCCAAATTTCTGCCTGGTTATTTTAGCTGGTATGCACTAATTGTTATGAGTGGCTACTGTGTATGAATACAGAACCAGCTGAATAAAAAGCTAGTGGATGGGTCATCTATTTGGGAATGACTTGTGCTTCTTTTATTAAAAGGATGATTGGTTTAATTTATGTTTCATTCCTGCGGGAAACATTTGCCTTCTGTCTCTTTTGATAGAAGGCTCCTCCTATTACTAAATGGTACCCAAGGATTTCACATCAGAGCAAATTATTTGTAGACTACAGGAAAAGCTCATATTTATAAGGATATGAATGCATTCTGGAACCCACATCATGTTACATATATTCAGTGGTGGGATTCAGCTGGTTCGCACTGGTTCAAGTAAGCCAGTTGTTAAATCTGCCCCCACCATCAAGGTAGATCCTGGGCACTGCGCTGTACTGCAATGGAGAAATGGGCAACGGAGCAGCCGGCATGAGGGAAGGAGAAGACCACTTTCCCTCTTTCTTCTCCCTGCTCTTTTGTGGGAAAATCACACACAGAGACAACAGGCTTTTGCAGTTTTCCAGGAGGAGAGCATCAGAAGCAAAGTAGTAAGGGTAGAGACCCAAAGATGGAAGACCAAGAGTAAAGTAAAGTAAAGTGAGAATAAAGTAAGGTAAAGTGAGAGTAATGAAACCAGGAAGAGGAGTGAAGTAACTTTGCTCTTTGCTCCCTCCCTCTTTATTGGACCAATGGCAAAGGTGGTTACACAATACAGCAGTACATCATACATATAAGAGGACATCCAAAGACTGGGAAAAGATCTCGTTCCCCTAGTAACAGAAGGAGTATAGAGGCCAGGTTGCACCCAGAAGATAATGCCACATTTCCCATGGGAAAAGAGTTAGATCATAGGAACACTGTGAGGCCATCTGGAAACCGCCTAAAAAACCAGGTTTGTTAGCTCATGGTAAGACACAGGGTGTGCCCTGGCCCACACCACAAGCTACGCCCCCCAGGGGCCATTTTGGTACTCACAATATTCCTACAGTCTTCCTCCTTCCCTCATGCCAACCACTCTATTTCCCATTTCTCCATTGCAGTGCTGTGCCCAAGATCTACTTTGATAGTGTGTGTCGGTTTAATTTAACAACCAGTTCGCCTAGGGTCAGGTTAGTCATTGCGGGAGGCTCATCCCATATGTGCAGCGCAGCTGGAAGATGGGGATGTGCCACGCCTCCCATGACAACCAACCTGACCCTGGGAGAACCAATTGTTAAATTATTTGAATCGCACCACTGCAGAAATTATGATAGTATTCATTTGTTCAAAGGTCATTGGCAGAAAGAAAAAACTCCCTGAGACAAAGGCTAGAGGAAATGATAGAACATGTAGATGTAGTATTCTAGGGTATTTTCTTTACCTTGGAGGACCAAAACTTACCCACTGAATCTGTTCTTGGAAGAAATGGAAGAGGATCATATCCCAGTGTTATTCACATTCAACTACTAGTCCAGGTTGCTTTGATACGTGGATTAGAACATCTTGCCTCCTACGTCAAATAGCAAATCTTTTGATTACGTGCAATCAAGTTGGTTTTGACTCCTAGCACCATAAAATATATATTTTTCCCACCACAATCTATCCCCCATCCTGTTCTTTCAGGTCTCCCAATGATGCATTTCCCGCCACTGCAAGTGAGTCTATGCATCTTCCTGCTGGCCATTCTCTATTTCTGTTTCCTTCCATCTTCCCCAGCATTAGAGACTTTTCCAAACACCTGGGTCTTTGCATGATGTGTCTGAAGTAGGATATTTTGAGTCTGGTCATTTGTCTCTGGAGGGAGAAATCAGAGTTAATTTGTGCAATGTTCCAGTGGTTGGTTGTCTTCGATAATCATGGTATGCTCAGGAGTCTTCTCCAACACCGATGTTCAAAGGCATCAATATTCTTCATGTCCTGCTTCTTCAAAATCCAAAATCCAATTATTCTGGACATAGCCATTCCATCAAAGTAGGTAAGCAACTCAGCAGGATGAAGGAAGCAAATATTGTTCAGGAATTCAATTTTAATTTTTGTGTTATATGTTTTTAATTGCCCTGTAAACCGCCCTGAGTCCTTTCGGAAAAGGGCGGTATATAAATATAATTAATTAAATAAATAAATAAATAAGTCCTCGACTTACAATCACAATTGAGCCCCACATTGATGTTATTAAGTGAGATAGTTGTTAAGTGAGTTTTGCCCCATTTTACAACCTTTCTAACCACAGTTGTTAAGTGAATCATTGTGGTTGTTAAGGTAGTAACACGGTTGTTAAGCAAACCTGGCTTCCCCGTTGACTTTGCTTGTCAGAAGGCCACAAAAGCTGTTCACGTGACTCTGGGACACAGCAACAGTCGTAAGTATGAACCAGTTGCCAAAGATCCAAATTCTGATCACATGACCATGGGGATGCAGCAACGTTTGTAAGTCAAGGACTACCTGAATTAGTCAATTTCAGTAAAGAAGCTCTAATTGCTAGTATTAGAGATTAATACAGAACTTTGGCAACTTAATTATTTAGCATATGGCAGATCAGACATTGGAAACTGCAAGAGGAATTTCCAACCAACTTTTATCACTGATGGAGACAGAGACTTTCATAATGTTTTGAACAGTTTCTTCCCACATTCTCTTCCACCTGACCTTAGTTGTGGTTCTTCCTATCTCTTCCTTGTTTATGTTTAACATTCCTTCTATTACTTTGCCAGCCCCTACATCATATCTTGCAACTAGAAGTCTTTATACTAACTACAAATTCAGGTGCTCCTGATTTAATTAGTTTCCCCCACTTTGCACACTAAGCTTTGGTAGAATTTGAGAGCCAGTTGGCACAGTGGATAAAGTGTTGGGCTAAGACTAGAGAAATCCAGATCTGGATTCCTATTCAGATATGAGGGAGATGGTTGCCATCAGTTGCCATCTTCCAGCACAACATACAGTACCTCAGAGGATTGTGTGCAGTTAGAACAGGGTGGGCTGAGAATGTCAGGCACCAATCCTAAAGAAAGACTGTGATAAAATGCAATAGAATGAAAAGAAAATGATTAACCAATCTTAGTGTGGGAAGAAATATCCATCTGGTTCAGTTCCGAGCCAGGAGGAAGGTACCAGAAATAAAATGGAGGCCGGAGGCTGATTAGAAATAGGGTCCATTTATTTATAAAGCAGCTGACAAAATGGAGTTGAGAGTGTGGGGTTTTTATACCTTCTTTGAGCTTTGCTCTTGAACTTCCTGTTCCTGTGCAAGAATATGTATTCTATTGGCTGCTTTCAGATTCCTATGGGGTCATGTAGGGGTTATGTAGGGGTCATAGCTGGCTCCAGAGGTGAAAAAGGAAATGCAAATCCTAGATGTTTGCCTGAGCTAAGTTTGGTTGAAGTTTGGACTTTTCTGAAAGGGTTTTGGGCAATTCCTATTGTGGCTTAATGGGTTTCATCCTGTTTTGGCTCTTGGGTGAGGGTATTTGCTTATGACAGTGATGGCGAACCTATGGCACGTGTGCCCAAAGGGGTATGTGGAGCCATGTCACCTGTCATGCAAGCTGCCTCTGACCCCCCTTCACTCCCCCTTCAAATGTGCACCTGACCTGCCTCCATGTGTGCACTATCCCCCTCCCCCCCAGCATGCGTGTGCGATTCCCACAACTGAAAAATTTAGCTACTGGTTCAGTGTTTTAAACTGAGTTTATTAGCACGGAAGTGCAGCTCAGCTCTTTTTTCAGGTCTGGGGATACCTGTGCATGCATGTGAGGGAGAGGGGGGGTCTCATGTGCATGTGTGCCTATCCCCAGACCTGAAAAAACAGTTGAGTGTACTTCTGCGCTAATCAACTGAGTTTAAAATACCGAACTAGTAGCTAAGTTTAACAAATGGTATAGATGAACCAGTAGCTAAATTTAGCTACCGGTATGGTGTTTTAAGCTCAGTTGATTACTGTGGAAGTGCAGCTCAGCTGTTTTTTCGGGTCTGGGGATACACGTGCGATCCCCACTCCCCCACATGTGCGCAGGTATCCCCCGAATGGGAAAAACAGCTGAGCTACGCTTCCATACCAATCAGCTGTATTTAAAACACTGAACCGTAACTAAATGTGCATACGTGGGGGAGGGGGGGTCACATGCACGGAGGTGTGGCACACGTTGAATTATGGGTACAGGCAAGGGAGAGCATGTGAAACAGCACACACATGCATTTTCAGCACTGGAGTGGAAAAAGGTTCGTCATCACTGGCTTATGAATAGAGTTATCTAGATACTTGTCTTCTTTCAATAAGCTCTTTATCTCTTAAATGCTGACATCTGCTGTGGGCTATTGAGAGAAGGTGGGGCCTGCTTTGTGCCTCTAAAAAAACATGCTTCTCCATTTTCCATTTAGGGAAATATATTCTGCCTTTTAAAAAATATTCCTCAAAATATTCCATTGTTCTAGGAGTGGGGGTGGCTTTCCACAATAGTATCAGTTCACTGGGAAAATAGCAAATTTATTTATATTTCTGTAGATTTAGTATCTTGTCTTCCTACTATCTTCCAACGAGGAATTTAGAACACTACCATATCGTCAAAATTCATAGGCCCAGGAATCAAAACTGTGAGACGCAGTTCAACCAAAGATACTTCATGAATATTAGTCCACACATTTTGTTCCATATTTCTTCAATTTAGTAGTCTCTGAATGTTTTGGAACTGGAACTCCAAGAATCTCCAGCCAATATGGCTGTGCTGGCAGATAGTTTTGCCTGCCAATGCATTTGGAAGGCAGATGTTGATGGAAGATCGTCTACTCAAATTTATTGTTTGAATTTGTATCTGTGTGCATTTCCTTTGCAGATATTTTGTTTTAGCATGCAACTGGGATTCCTCCTATTAGGACTTTCATATTTTTACTGTGTTTTTCTCAGCCAGAGCTAATGCTTCATTGTTGGGTTGTCAGAGGTAGCTCTTTTATCTGAGTGAGACAGAAAGAAATAAAAGCAAATATAACCCAGATTGGTTCATAGTGAAAATGTACCTGTAGAATTAAATATATATTTTAACAACAGCCCTGAACAAATGGTAGTTAACCCCCTTTTTTCTGTTTAAAACTGCAATGCATTGGGAAGACTCTCCAACCCTCATCGCAAACTGCCTGATTTGTTCAGCTTGCTGATTATAATTCAGATTCTCTCTAGAGATTTGTTTTATGATTGGGAGCACACAAGTTCACAGAAGTTAAAAGAGGCCTCGTATTCACCTTCTTGAAGTCTAGTAAGCTATTTGGGCCAGCATGACTCATTGAACAATCTATTTGGTAACTTCATTAAACCTTTGTCATCTTCTGATGATTATCCATATCTCAGCGGTTGATAATCTAGCAGAGAGAGCCTGCTGTTAGAAATGTGTGTGTTTTTATATGCATGCGTGTCTCTGAGAGCAAGGCTGTTACATGCCGGTTAACTGATTTTCTTAGTTCTGCCAAGTGCCATGGCAGGGGTGGGTTTCAGCCGGTTCGGCCTGGTTCAGATGAACCGGTTGTTACATTCTTGTGCACTTCAGAGAACTGGCAAAACGCACTCCAGGCTGGCCTCTCCCCTCACTGATTTTGCACAGCTCAATGGCAAATTGTGCCACTGGCTGCAAAAAAGCAGTGTGGCCATTCTCCGCTCTCTGGGGTGACAGGGAGAAAGCTTTCCCTCCCCCTCATACTGGAGGACAGCAAGGAACAGCTCGGCTGGGCGTTTCCTTCAGCCCAGTTGAGCTGTTCTTCACACTCCTCGAGTGGGTGTGAGGGGAGGAAGCTTCCCCCCACCTCACATGCCTGCCGGAGGACAGCAAGGAACAAATCGGCTGGGCACATCCTCCTGCCTAGCTAGTCCTTGTCCTCCAGTGGGTGTGAGGGGGGGAAATCTCAGAAGCCACCCCCTCTGCTGCCTCCCTTTGATGCACCCTTTGATGTGACTGAAAGTGTGTTGGCCACACCCACCCAGTCACATGCCCACCAAGCACCGCCCACCCAGTCACATGCCTACAAGCACTACCCACAGAACCGGTTGTTAAACAAATTGAAACCCACCCCTGGTGCCATGCTTTACTAACTTAAATTGGGGTGAGGTGGGGTGAATGCAGAGCTGGGTATAAATGGCCTTTTAGAATCCTTCACCAGCTTTTCTAGACTTTCAACATTGAGAGATAATATAGGTAGTTCTCGACTTACAACAGTTCCTTTAATCACAGTTCAAAATTATAATGGCCCTAACAAAGTGATTTACAACCGTTTTTCAGACTTACAACTGTTACAGCATCCCTCATGGTCACATGATCAAAATCCAGACACCTGGCAACTGGTTCATATTTATGATGGCTGCAATGTCTCCCCTGGGTCACGTGATCTCCCTTTGCGACCTTCTGACCAGCAGAAGTCAGTTGGGAAGCCAGATTGACTTAACAGCCACGTTACTAAGTTAACAACACAAGTGATTCATTTAACAATGGTGGCAAGGAAGGCTATAAAATCCACTTAGCAAATATTTCACTTAGCAACAGAAATTTTGGACCCAGTTGTGTTTGTAACTTGAGAATTACCTGTATAGACAATAAGTACATCCAGGAGTACTATCTCTACTTTATTGTGAGATTTCGTGAAGAGAAACTTGCAAATCTAAAAACTCATCTCTTCTCCCTCACCTTTACAGTCCAAGAAACTAGGGAGGGTCCCTTCTGAGGTGTTTTCCATGCCCTCATTCTTTCTGCAGTTTCGTTATCTATTATGACGGTTGTTTAATCTGCGGCTCTTCCTCCTGTCTCTCAAAGTCATTCCTATAAAAATCAATCAATCAATCAATCAATCAATCAATCAATCATAAATATACCATTACATAGACAGAGAAATTCAGTAGGCAGGAATTCCCCATTGAAGACCACTCTTGGTATCAAACAGAAGTCAGGGAAATAGGGGTGTCAGAATATTGTGGGCCATGATTGCTGAGTCACAGTGAAGGTCATCTGACTATCTCCACCAATAACATATAGCCAGAGCATAAGCTCCTCCTACAGAATAAAAACCCTCTGGCCTGTATTGCTATCTCTTACTTGCACACATGGAGCATACTTAGTTAAGGTTTTATATCTTTATTGTTTTATTTCTCTTTAATACATGCTTTATATTTGACCAGAGCAGACTTATGTCCTGTTTTATCACAGATACATGACCAAATAATCCAATCACCTGTAACAAGTGGGATATTCTTAACCATCTTGTAATGAAATAAGTGCTACAACATCCCACCCACTCAAAAACATTTATCCAAAATTATCCTTAGAGAATTGGCCTTAGAAATTATTTGAATCAGAGTGACAGAAAAGAAATATATTTGCCTAATACCAGTTAATAAATAGATATAGCCAAATATTTTCTGTGAAATATATCTCAGTTGAGTTTTTTCCTTCCTAAAGCTTTTAGAGTGGAATTATTTTTTAATTATGTTTGTTTTATTGGGGTGTAGATGTCTCTAAACTTAGGCAGTGCAAAAATAGATAAATAAACCCATCCTAAATCTCCAAAAATGTAGCTCTTTTTTAATATGACATTAAACCATTCGATTAATAATCAACCAGAATTGTTTGGTTCATAGGGTACATCCCCTGAAAACCAAGCCAATTGTGTTATAGATTAGCCCACTATGTGATTAAGGTAAAGGTAAAGGTTCCCCTCGCACATATGTGCTAGTCGTTCTCGACTCTAGGGGGCAGTGCTCATCTCTG
>JANHFR010001824.1:122376-132385 GCA_032468015.1 Mimophis mahfalensis | reverse complement strand
AAAGTATTTGAGTTTCATCTTCAGGATCTGGCCTTCTAAAGAGCAGTCAGGGTTGATCTCCTCTAGGACTGACTGGTGTGATTGCCTTGCAGTCCAAGGGACTCGCAGGAGTCTTCTCCAGCGCCAGAGTTCACCATAGTTGACCTGTAGGCAGTTGAAATGTCTTCAAGTGGGATTTAGGATTGGGGTAAAATGGGTGACTGTTTCAGTGGATCTGGTCTTGCCTATGGATAAAGCAGGGTAGCTGCCGCTGTTGGTACAATAGGATGATAGAAGGAAGTGTTTTCTTGGGATTCTGGCATATTTAATTCTTTAAACATTTTGTAAATCTACAGAGGTGATTTCCTGGGCTGGCCCAGCAGTTTGGGTACCACCAAGGAGCAATCCTGCATGTTTTCCAGAGCATGAAAAGTATCAAAAATCTGGAGCATTAGAGAAGCAGAAGTTTCTTCAGATACAGGAAATTTACAAGGTTCAGTGCTACTTTGGGGGTGGGGAGAGATTTTGGTTGGTACCAAATGGCTGCAGGTGGATTTGGGATGAAAAGCATGCTGTGACTCATCTGCCCATTATTCTGATTTTGTAATTTGCATAAGTTATTTTTTTTTCCATACTCAGTTAAGTATTACATTAGTGTGGCAGATGTATGCTTCCAAAATCATATTTTAAAAATAGGGAGCCTGAGTCAATTTTCTCATCCTGGTGCCCTCTAGTATGTTGAAATTCTTTTCCAGATACCCCGTCCCAGCCTGCTTAATGGCTCCTGCATCCTTGAAAATTGCATTGATTAAATTGTGTCAATAGGTGGGACCCAGGGATTATCTCTGTCATGGTGCCTGCCTTCTGAAACACTATTGTCCCCCAAGATTTGTATGGCCCTATTCTGCCCTGATTCAAATTCTTAAAAGCTGACAGTTCCTGGACTCTGGGTCAGAGGAAGTTAAGAACCTTGTGCAAGAACATTATTCTATTGGCTATTGCCATATTCCTGTGGGGTCATGTAGGGGTTATATAGGGGTCATAGCTGGCTCTATAGAAAAAGAGGAAATGAAAATCCTAGGTGTTTGTCTGAGCTAAGTTTGGCTGAAATTTGGACTGCTTTGAAAGGTTGTTGGGCAATTCAAAATCAATACGCTGATGATACCCAACTTTTTATATCCACCCCTGACCACCCCAGTGATGCCCTCGAGGTGATGTCCCGGTGCCTGGAGGCGGTTCGGGTCTGGATGGGGAAGAACAGGCTTCGTCTGAATCCCGCCAAGTCTGAGTGGCTGTACGTGACAGCATCTCGAGATTTCCAGCAAGTTCCATCTTTATCCATAGGAGGTGAGGTGTTACCCCCTGTGATGAAGGCACGCAACTTGCAGGTTCTCCTGGACGCAGCTCTCACATTAGAAGATCATGTGGGGGCTGTTGCCAGGCAAGCCTTTGCCCAGGTTCGTCTTGTACGCCAGTTGCACCCCTACCTGGACCGGGATGCCCTGCGCACGGTCACTCACGCGTTGGTGACCTCTTGCCTTGACTACTGCAACGCGCTCTACATGGGGCTGCCCTTGAAAACCATTCGGAGACTTCAGCTGGTGCAGAGTGCTGCCACACGAGTTGTGATGGGAGCCTCCCGATACTCCCATGTAACACCTCTTGTCCGTGAGTTGCACTGGCTTCCAGTTGCCCTCCAGGTGAGATTCAAGGTACTGGTACTAATCTATAAAACCCTAAATGACTTGGGTCCGGAATATCTGAGGGGACACCTGCTGCCAGCTGCCCACCGCCTGATCCGCTCACATAGGGAGGGCCTCCTTTGGGTGCCGCCAGTTTCAGAATGTCAGCGGGCGGCACCCAGGGGAAGAGCATTTTCCATTGGAGCTCCCACACTACGGAACCAGCTACCATTAGAGCTCCGAACGGCCCCTGACCTTCGCTCCTTCCGCAAGGAGTTGAAGACCTGGCTCTTTGCATTATCTGGCCTAGATTGAGGGTTTTTACTGTTGTTAGGGCATGTTTATTTAACTCTTTAATTTTGTGTACTTTCAGTTTTTAATACCCAGTACACCGCCCTGAGTCCATTAGGAATAGGGTGGTATATAAGTCAAATAAATAAATAAATAAATAAATTCCTATTGTACCTTTTTAAATATTCCTCAAAATATTCCATTCTTCTAGGAGGGTGTGTGCTGACTTTCTGCACTATTGAATTCATATTCTACCTGACTCCCAGCGACTCTGGGTGTTTAAAATTGGCCAAACATTTAAACATTTAAAAAGAGAGTGAAGATGGTAGAAATGATGAGACTACATCTGAACACGAACACACACACACACACACACACACACACACACACACACACACACACAAAGGGAGCTTCTTCTCAACAAGGCCTGGATTTCTACTCCCAGAATTCTGGGATGCAGCCTGAGGAATTCTGGGGATTGAAGTCCACGCCCTTTAAAGTTGTCAAGGTTGAGAAACACTGGTCTAGAGAGCAAACTGAAGTTGCTAAAGTTGAGAAATGCTGGCCTAGAAAGCAAAGGAGAAAATTATCTGGGAGCTAAACTCCCCTTCCTAATAGATGGAGTAATAGAAAATGAATCAATTGGTGGGGGTGGGGGAGGAAGTGTTTTGCAGGGAAGAAAAGACCGAACTGAACTGAGCTTCAAGTTTCTCGGCAAGGGGTCAGCTGATTGTGGATTTTTTGGGGGGTCAGTTTCTGTAAAAAAAATATGTTGGGTTGCTCAGCCAACAGATTATAGAATGAAGAGATCAGTTAAAATCTTTTAACATTGCTTTAGCTTAGCATATCAATTTTCTGCAAAGCCTCTTTCTCCCAGAAAAACCACATACTTGCATGCACACACACGCACACAACTTGTCAATTGGGTATTTTCTTGATAGGAATCAATGCTGAGTTGCATTTTCCTAGGATCAGGGATAATCAGGGATTTTAAAGGTGGGAGAAATCTTCCTGGTTTTTTTAGTCCACCCCGCAACTCATTGTAGGAACTGTTGGGCATCTGAGATTTAAAACCAAGACCAATGGAGTGGTTTGGGGGGTGCTTATGCTGCCAGGAGCTTCCTAGTACTTCTTTTTCAATCATATAAAGTATTTTTCCAAATTCTTGGCACTTGGAAATAATGATATGTATACAAAAAAATTAAACTGCCCTTTAACTCACTGAATCTAGTAGAGGCATTGATTCAGTTAGAAACTACATGCTGTGTGTATTTTTTAAAAGAATGCTACCTAGTCATTATTGAAGAAGAGGCCAGTATTTACCATTTAATTTTCTTTTAAAAAATCATTTTTTTTAATCCACTATACTTGATATTTTGCTGTACACACAAAGTTGCTTTGAGACAAGTTTCTGGACAAAACTTGTCAATGTCGTATTTGAATGATTGTAGCCCAAATGAACCTTCAGTTATTTAAGTTTTTGGAAAATATGCAAGGAATTGCATTGTTAAATAAAGTCCCCGTGATTGCTTGGCATGGCATTTTGATAAAGTACTTCTTTATCATATGCAGACTGAATTTGTCACTGGCATCTCGGTTTATTGTTCCAGCCCTGCTGTTGCCTGGCCAGTGTTTTCTGCCTTATAAATATTAAGAAGCCAGCTCCTGCCTCCTGATGGGGGCTTCTGAACAGATTCTGGCTTTCTTGCCAACTGTATGACTCGGAAGTGTGTTTGTAGGAGAAAGAACGTGTACTATGGAAGGCAGATAATTGGAGGGGGCAGAAATCAGTTTTGTTTGCTTACATTGAGAAGGGGTAAGTGAGTCTTTGTGCTATTTCCTGCATCCATCTTGCCAGAAGTGCTGAAAGCATCTCATCCCATGGGACTGTATTTTATTGCCAGCCTTCTGTTGTTTTTAGAAGGAGAAAAAGAGAAGATTGCTTTGCACTTTGAATCTTCTTTACACACTCCTGCCATTGGAGACAACGTTGGCATGGCCTTATTGTTGATTTTTGGGTAGATCCTATAGGAATGTGCCATTTTCCACAACTGAACAAACACAGCCTCTAACAAGGATCTGAGGGCTCAGCCTGTTTCACAGGATTATTGTTGTGGGAATATAATTAGGAAATACCTCCATATACATCACCTTGGATTCTCAGAGAAAAGGTAGGATATAAATACAGGTAATCCTCGCTATTGAGTCCAAAATTTCTGTTGTTAAGTGAGGTATTTGCTGAGTTTTGTCCCCCACAGTTATTAAGTGAATCACTGCAGTTGTTAACTTAGTAACATGGTCGTTAAGTGAATCTGCCTTCCCCATTGATTTTTCCTTTTCAAAAAGTCACAAAAGGGGGTCACGTGACCTTGGGACGTAGCAACAGTCATAAGTATGAACCAATTGCCAAGCTTCTGAACTTTGATCACATGATCATAGGGATGCTCCAAAGGCCGCGTGAAAAATGGTCGTAATTCACTTTTTTCCATGCCCTTGTGATTTTGAACGGTTACTAAATGAATTGTAAGTCCAGGACTACCTGTACCAGGTGTTATCAACAGAGGTGAAAATGAGCTGAGTTAGGAGAAATGAATGCTGCAGGGGAAAATGCAGTTTTTCTCTTGGGAATTCTGTTGCCTGAGTAGAGTTTACAGAGAGTAGAATTACAGAGTGATTCAGTTCTCATTGGCAGTACTGGAAAATCCTTGACTTACAACAGTTCCTTTAGTCACCAAAGTTACAATGGCACTGAAAAAAGTGAGTTCTGACCATTTTTCACACTTGTGACCCTTGTAGCATCCCCCATGGTCACTAATCAAAATTCAGTTTAGGCAACTGATTCATATGTATGACCCTTGCAGTGTCCCAGACTCATGCGATCCCCTTTTGTGGCCTTTTAACAAGCAAAGTCAATGTGGAACCGCCCTACTTAACAACCATGTTATTAACTTAACAATGACAGTGATTCACTTAACAACCGTCTTTGCCCCAATGCAATGGGGTAAAATTCACTTAACAATTGTTTCATTTCATGGTCCTAATTTGAGGGCTATCTGTATTGTCCATCAAGTGATACGTACATGAACAGGAAGAGTTGCATGCAACCTATGTGGTTCCTTGGGATGTAGAAGCCTTCAGCTGAGTGTCATGATAGGAGCTTTGCTAATAGCAATAGCACTAGCACAGAGACTTATATACCGCCCTGTCTAACCAGAGTCAGCATATTGCCCCCAACAATCTAGGTCCTCATTTTACTGGCCTCGGAAGGATGGAAGGCTGAGCCAACCTTGAGCCTGGTGAGAATTGAACTGCCAAACTGCTGTCTGCTGACAGTCAGTAGAAGTAACCTGCAGTACCTCATTCTAACCACTGAACCACCAGGGCTCATAATTATCTTTATCTCAATAATGTCATCCTTAAAACTACTGAGCAATCACGAAATAGAGCACTATTCTGAAAGGGCCAACCCTTCAACCAAAACACTCAAACTTTGGCTACAATTTATCTTGCATAGCAGATTGATGTAGTTGCTTTTAACTCCTGCCATTTCCCCATCTTCAAAGCTCTAGCAGAATGTGAAAATGATATCAAGATAGGACAAACAGTGAGCCTTTTACATTTACAATGAGCTGGTTTCCCTAATGGGTTCACTTGGGAATGGGCTTGGATGTCATGATACATTTTCAAACGTCTTAGTTTCCGAACGAA
Organism: Mimophis mahfalensis; assembly: GCA_032468015.1. Lineage (NCBI taxonomy): Eukaryota > Metazoa > Chordata > Lepidosauria > Squamata > Mimophis > Mimophis mahfalensis. The sequence goes on along the minus strand of JANHFR010001824.1, from coordinate 126,725 downwards.
AAGTTCGTATTCAGAAAGAAGATTAGGTAACTCCCATCACTTCTGCGGTTATCAGAACTGTGAGAACTCGCAGTGGAATTTCAAGCCCTGGCTGTTGCTAAGCATATTCAATAACATCAACAATCAGGAGGGAGATATAATTGGGAAGTAATAATTCCCATGGTTCTTGATCCCCAGGATATTCCGCTTGCACTGCCTGGTCTGTTCTTGTAGATTTGAAAGGAAAATGTTGAACTGAATTGAATTGAACTTTGCTTGGCCAAGGAATTTGTCTCCAGTACAGAAGCATTGAAGCAACAGAATAATCATAATCATAATCGCCCTAATAAAAGGGAGGAGTAAGGAAGATAATACGAAGGGTAAATAATAATACTATGGGAACACTGCTTTGGTATAATATACATAGACGTTGGACAGCACTGTGAGAATTAGGTGTTCAGATTGATGGCACAAGGGGAAGAAAACATGCCTCCATGTCTAGTTCTTTTGGCGTGCAATGCCTTCTCGTGCTGTCCTGAGGGGAGGAGTTGAGACAGTTTATGTCCAGGATGTGAGAGGTCTGCAGATGTCTTCTCAGCCCTTCTTCTGACCTGAACAAATATATAGATATTCTGTGGAACACAGGCTTGCAGTTGTTCTTTCTTTTCTGTTGAAGATACTGTTAAATATTTGCAGCAGAGTAAAGATTGCACAGCAGTCTTTACTCTGCTGTGGGAAACCTTGCAAGTAGGTGTAGATCAATGGATCATAGTGAAGATGAAGTCAGGAGGCCACAGCATTCGAACATTAGAAGAAGGCAGGTTTATTTACAAGCTATCTACATTGAGGTAGTCAGACATACAGAAACAAAACAGAAAGTTAAGGTTGGGGCTGAGAGCCCCACACACTAGCATACTGCTCTCAATACAATGCCACCATGAGGCTTGGAGTGGAGCCTCGAGTATTTACACCTTTTCATACTAATGATTATTGATACATCACATGAGCTTCCAGGATGGTTGACATCTGCCTAGCAGCAGACAGACTGTCTCCAACTTTTGTGTGTGGTGTGACCAAGGCCTAGTCGGCCATTTTAAATGTACTCAACAATAAAGACATTTTTAATTAAGTACAGAGTGAATAAAATTCAACAGATACATTTCAGAATGTCCTTGCCTCCCTTTCTGAGAGCTAGCAGCAACTGTTGATCTGACAAAGAATGTCAAAGCAGGGCAGGGTAGGAACAAGCTCAATTAAACTAACCTTCAAGCCTGCCTTGCTTGGATAGAATGGGCTCCTTCATCCCTGATAAGAACCATGATTATGCACTGATTGCTCAGATTCTGAAAGTCTCTGACTTAACTGAAATGAACTGTGGGTCCTTCTAAAGAGTTACTGAAAGCTGGGATTAGTTGCTTGGGTGAATTAACCCAACACTGCATGTTTTACTGCTTTTTTCTGTCAACCACTTAAAGTCCATCATAAGGGCCATGTCAGCGTTCCAGTGAGACTTCCCATTTTCATTCAGCACTCAGAAGCATAGTATTTCCAAGTAAGAATTTATTTAAAAAGTCATATTGGTACATCTGAAGGAAACCTGGATCTGAAGTTCTGGGTTTCTCCTGCATAATTGAAATCCCAAAATCCAACCCCCTTCACCCGTCACTTGATCACATTGTCCAATTAAGTGTTTATTCCCTTGGCGCCTTTTCTTCATACACCCCCTCCAGGTGAATCGACCTTGACTTCAAAGAAGAATGTTGTTATGTCTATCTTACTAGTCACTAAAGTTCCCCACTCCCAATTTCCCACGCTCTAAATGTCGCAGTTTAGAAGCAACTCTAAAATAGCTACACAGCTTCTAATACTGACCGGCCAAGTAACTGCGGATTAAGAGTGTAGGCAGCATCAAGACAGAGCACAGTAATAGGTTGTTGATCACTGTGTCATCTTATTTCATTTGACCATTTTTTAAAATGCATTTAAATGCATTTCTATATCCCAAAATGCATTTAAATGCATTTCTATATCCCAAAATATACACTATTTGCCTAACCAAATATCAGTTCTAGAAAGAGGAAAAACACTTCAGGATCTGGGAGATTTTCTGAGCAAGATGGATGTGATTTAAATATAACTGAGTGAAATTTAATGATGTTATTTGGGAAATTCATGATTTAGAGCAGGGGTCTTAAACTAACGTCGTCATGGTGGTGTCACATGATTATTGGGACTTTTTCTCCCTTTCCCCCAAACCGGGCGTGGGTGTGGCCAGCATGTGCCGCATCTGGCTGGGAGTTTGACAGCCCTGATTTAGAGGTTAGCCCATTTTGTGCCACACAGACATTCTTTAAGGCATGATTTGCTTAACCATGGTTTACTAAATACATTTCAAGTGACTAAACTTATAAACATGGTAAGCCATAAGCCATGGTTTATAATGTCTATCTAGTTTGCACAAAATGGTATGCCAAAGTTATGGCTTGGTATAATGTACGTATCCAGCCAATATTTCTTGCTAAAAGCTTACATGGGAATCCTGAGCTTTGGATAATTGGGATTTGGGAGAGAAGGTCCTGTATTTAAATTTTTAAAAACACATAAAGTTACACTGTTGTCAACAGATGAGGGGTTGAGTTTGCATGGCATATTACCTATAATTAACTTAACCATCATTATTGATTTTCCCCTCTCCTTGGCATGATCTTTGAAAAACTGAATTTTGTTTAACAATGTGGCTCAATCTTTTTTAAAAATTTTTTAACTTAAAGTTTACAGATACAAAGAGTTTACAAAGATAAAAACAATGAGGGGCCCTTGATGCCTTCTGAGCTTGCTTGTTTTCTTGCAGACATTTCATTATCCAAACCATGTAACATCATCAGCGCTACCTAATGCACTAATGATGTTACCTAGTTTGGGTAATGAAATGTCTGCAAGAACACAAGTTCAGAGAGCACCAGGGACCCCTAATTTCAAGCATGAGCTACAAATATTTTCCTTTGACAATAAAAGACAAACAATATAAAAAATAAAGAAGAAAAATGCAAAGAAATAGAAAAAAAGAAAAGAAAACAGAAACAAAGGAAAAGATATATTAAAGATGACTTCCTCCGGACAAATATAAATAATTTGGCTAACAACACCTTCTCTGGTATTTAATTTAAAAAAGGATCTTCTTGCCATACCTTATTCCTTATCAATATCGAATTGGATCACTTTTATGTTCACCCAATCTTGTATGTGTGTTCTTGTATGTATGTTCACCCAATCTTGTATTAAGTAAATTATTCCCAAACAACCTTAGTTTCTTCCAGAGTCAAATAGTGTTGCTCCTTTGTATTAATAGTCCATTACTTTATGAGTAATTCATTGTTCTTCCTGGTTCCCTGCAGCCAGCCTTCAAGTCCCATTTTATCAACTCTTTATTTTGCAATCAACAAAGCTTTCCCATGGGAGAATTTCTTACAATTAGTTTCAAAGACTTCATATATTTGTTTTATAAATTTTTAACCACCCCACAGGAAATATTCTTTCAAGGCCATCTAGTCCCTTAATCTTCCAAAATCAACGTTTTAGTAGCCTTTTGTTGTTTTTCAAAAAAAAATGAAGCTTCTCTTGTTAATCCTCAAACTTAATCAAAGCTTGTTTTGTCCGGGGTAGAAGGAAAAAATCTCCTGTGTAATATAGCTTGTCTTTCTGAAAGTTCTTAACTCCAAGAAATCAGTAATGAGCAACTTCCTAAAATAATTAAAAGGGGAAGTAGGTGAACTCAGTGTCTCTTTGAAAGGTACTGAGCATGGCTTAGGCAAGATGAATATTTCTTTGGCCCCCAGGTCTCTCAGACCCACTGGGGATCACTGTTTCATGATCTCTTCACAGGGGGAATCTGCATGGAACCAAACTTGAGTGGTACCATAGTAGTTCTAAGGAGCCTATCCCTTCACCAGCTTCCATTTCAACTGCGTGTGTCGGCTCTACAAAAAGTACAGTTGTGCTGGTCAGGAAGCTCAGTAATATGGTAAATACTTTATGTACAGTTAATACAGTATGTCTTCCTCAGGGCCAGCTTTAAGATCACATTGAGCAGACACTGGCTTAGGGCACCACAGTTTAGGGGGCATCAACAACTCTTGTCTTTCCAAAAAACAAGCCAGAAGAAAAATGACAACAACAGTCAACAACGTTTGGCTTGTCTATCCTTCTAGCATTGCAAGGTGTTGTGAGATTTTCTAGAAAATGACTTGGATGGAAAGAATGTTCTAATCTCAGTACTAAGTTTGAGACCAGCTGAATATCATACTAACCCCAAGTATCAAAAAGAGGTTGGGGTTACGTATGTTGGCTGGTTAACATATTTCTCAATCTTC
>JANHFR010001824.1:7199-23808 GCA_032468015.1 Mimophis mahfalensis | reverse complement strand
AACTCCCAGAATTCTGGGAGTTGAAGTCCATGCATCTTCAAACTGCCAAGGTTGAGAAACACTGTCTTACAACTAAAGACAGCTTTTTTTAAAAAGGGCCTGTTGGAGTCATAATGGGCATTTAGCCAAGTGAAAAGTTTGTGGCTTGGGTGACAACTTGAGGGGGGAAAGTTCCTTTTCCAATGATTGGGGCAAGCAAAATGCAGAAAGCAAGAGGTGTTTAGCTGCTTGAAACCTTTCAGCATATCTATCCATATGAATGAAAGATTGTTTGCAGAATGAACTGTATAATATTTATTTAATGGTTGTAGCAGATTATTAGTGTGGATTTTAATTGTTAGTGCTGGTTATTTTTAATGTGAGTTAGTTATTAGGAATACTTTATTTACACCTACCTTACTGTGAAGATGTATTGTTTATACTTTAAATTGTACTGTAGATGTTTATGTTTTACATTACATTTTACATTTTACAATTCTGTTCTATTTTACATTATACTATATATGTTATTAGCTATTACATTGGTATCCCTGTGCAATCAAATAACTCTGAGTGGTTAATATAGAAATAACAGTTCTAGCCAGTAAATTAAGTCTTCTTTGATTTACTGAGGCATACAAATCTGATAGGCAGTCAGATTTTATTAGTATGGGTATTATTGATTTAAACTCTTACAGCACTCTTCTTTTAGCTATGCAATTATCATTATGTTCCCATAATCATTCCTGCAGTAGTTTTCCTGATTTGATGTGTACCAGATGCCTTTGATCAGAGAAATGTGACTAGGGGAAGGCTGAGGATGATGGCAGTTGCAGTTCCACAGATATTTAGGACTTAGATGAAGAAAGCTAATCGTCTATACTTTGCCTCATTCTGGACAATGAGTAAAGAGAATAGCTCATCCGAAATTTCTTTACATTATTAACTGCACATTTTACTCCATCCCCATAAAAAGCAACAGCGAAAGAGAATGTGCCCATGATTTTCTACAACAAAAAGAACCCATTACTTTAGTTACTACTTCCTGCATGCCAACAATGCCATGCTTCCCATTTATCATATGGAGGCCCATGTCAAGGCATGGGAGAAGCATTCCAAGAACACCATGAAAACTACTTAAATGTAGAGCTATTCGTAGATCTTTTTTACATGGGGAGAAAAATAAAGGAAAAATAAAAATGTGTGATAGGATTTCCTGCTGCAGAGCAGTCTTTACCCTTTAAAACAATTAAATAGGAAACCTTGCAACTAATTGTAGATCGATGGATCATAATGGAGATGGAGTCAGGAGGCCAAAGCAGACATTGTCCAGAAGAAGGCAGGTTTATTTACAAGCTATATACATTAACCACAAGGTAGTCAGTCTTACAAGAATGAAACAGAAAGTAAGAGAGCACTAGAGCAGAGAAGCTCCATTGCTATTACAACGCCATTACAACGCCACCGCGAGGCTTGGAGTGGAGCCTCCTATATTTATGCTCTTCTGTACTAATGATGATTGATACATCACATAAGCACCCAGGACGGTTGAGATCTGCCTGGTAGCAGACAAGCTGTCTCCTGTTTGTGAGTGTGGTGTGGCCTGAGCCTAGTCAGCCATTTCTGAATGCACACAAAAATAAAGACATTTTTTTAATTAAGTACTAGAATGAATAAAATTCAACAAATATATACTGCTCATTTCTTGTTGTGAAACTCATCATGGATAACAGGAGGATGTCACTAGTAAAGTTATGTAGCTATGCATCCCTGGAGGACAGAACCCTGTTTTTATTGATATTAGACCTATTCAATTGCTTCCAATTCTGATATGGTGCATGCTGAAACATGTCTCTCTTCTCTGACCTCTTTCTTTTAAAATAGATGTAGTGGCTGATTCAGCACATCTGCGCATTCATTTCTCACTGAAAGAACTGTTCTGAATTGACTTGTCCAAAGCCTTGACATCTCTGTACGCCACATTGACAGGGAAGGAATGCCAGCCAGATAGCTTTGGACAACACAGAGCAATTCCAATAACCTCTTCACTCTTCTCTTTTCATACCACACTGCCTTTTGAGAGTGGCGTCCTCGGCAGCAGTTGTATGAGGGAAGATAAAGATTGAGGGTTGTTGTTTTTTAAAGTAAGGTTTTTCCTGATAGGTCTGCTATTAAAAATGTTTGCAAATAAAGTATTATTTTTTTAAATCCAATTTATATGCCAACTTCTCCAGAGACTCAGGGCAGCTTACAATCTTAAGCACAACTCAATGTGCTTAGCAATAGCCTTCATTCTTTGTATATACCTGCTTATTAGCGGTATTTTTACAAGGTCAGCTTATTGCCCCCAACAATTTGGGTCCTCAATTTACCTGTCTCGGAAGGATGGAAGGCTGAGTCCACCTTGAGCCTGGTGAGATTCGAACATGCTTTAATTACAGGCAGCTGGCTGCTAGGCTAATTCCTAACAGCCTGCATCATCAAGGCTCTATGAGAATAATTTCCATGGAATTAGACATGGTTGTCTTTTGTAGCAAAATCGGCAAAGGAGCCCTGTGACATCTTAAAGACAAACTGAGTTACTCTGGCAAATAGGTTTGGCAGCATAGTTCACTGTATCATTCTCGCACCGTAATACATTTGTTTCCTTGGAGAATGCCACTAACATCATTCAAATATTTTTGTAGATGTGCAATTCAGTATGGCAGATGATTTCTGAATATTACATCTAGCCTGGGGTAGATGCTGAAATGTGTACCCACAAAATATTTAACCACTGGTGAGCTGAAAGCAAACTAATTGTGTGATGGGGCTGGTGATAGATATGTCAGTATCAGTTCTTATATAAGGAATAGAGTTATTTGAATGGTCTTCTGGTAATAATGTTGGGGTCATATCTGTTGCAATGAATCCCACAGGAATTCACATTCCTAAATGAACAAAATCTAAACTTTGAATGCTACTGAAGAATTCTGTATGTCTGAATTTATATTTCAGTTGGCTTAAAGGTCAACCATTGTGATTTAGTTTTATAAGGTAAACAGAAAATATTCCCCAAACCAATTATACCTTATGCAACAAGGACTAACATTTGCTATAGTGTATGGCTGGATTTATGCAACTTAATGTCAAGATCCTGACTAAGGAACCCAAGCAAATCAGAACTTGGAAGCTAAGATCTTTCTCTAAGAACTTCTTTATATCATATCAGCATGATCAAATGGAAAACCAACTCTAAATGTTCCCACCATTTCAGTATAATTAAAATAGGAAATAACTCCCTCCCCAAAAGTCACAGGTTATGTTGGCCAATTAGGTTAATTGGTGGGCTCTCCAGGCAGTCCTCCCCATCTCTGTCTCTCTATCAAGGTAGAGATGACCTTGGTTCCTACAAGAAAGTTCTGTGTTTTGTCTAGATACACACTTCATCCTCCTTCCCACTCCTCACCCTATGTGGCAACTGAGGAATAGAAAAATGGCTTCTGCCAGGTTCAATTTGAAGTTGACACTTAATGGACATAGCCATAATAGAGGCTATGTTTTAAGATCTTTCAAAATATTATGGCTGTGCAGACATTGTCTCATCTTGTTGTACTACTATAATCTTAGTTAGCCATAAGACTGTCTACTGCAATACATTGTGTTATGCCAGAAACTGGACCACGCAAACAAGCAATGCCCCATCTATGGGATGCAGGCAGCATGCTAAACTACACCCCCTCCAGTCCGCGGGAAAATTCTCTCCACGGAACCGCTCCCTGGTGCCCAAACAGTTGGGGGCCTCTGTGTTATGCTGCTCCTCTAATAATCCCTGGTTTAAAATATACAGTGTCATCTACAATTGGTATCCATAGTATTGACTATACTAAAATATGAGGCAGGCAGGTACTCCCATGAGCTTGGTGACATTCTGTCTATTCAAAGCACATTCTTGTTCACATTTTTCTTTTCTGAAAACATGCCTGTTTCTCAACTTTCATAAGATAAAGGGGATTTGCATTTTAAAGAAGATCACAGAAAGAAGTGGAAGAACAAAGTTAACAGAGACAACGACCAAATATCTCCTACGCTCTAGGTCTTGGGGTTATGCTTTACTATTTGTTAATTCAGACTTGTTCTTGTGCAATTTCTGGATAATTGGGTTGCAGGTCATCCCTGACTAGGGCCAAAATGGAAAGTATTGAGAAGAGGCAAATGGGAATAAAATTAAAATGCTTGATTATTATTTATTTTTAATCCCATTTATATCCCGCCCTTCTCTGAAGACTCAGGGCAGCTTACAATGTGTTTAGCAACAGCCCTCATTCCATGCATATGCCTGCTCATTAGGGCTCTCGCCCTGCCCCCTCCAGCGGCATTTTACAAGGTCAGCTTATTGCCCCCACGATCTGGGTCCTCATTTTACCTACCTCGAAAGGATGCAAGGCTAAGTCAACCTTGAGCCTGGTGGGAGTCGAACTTGGTGGGAGTCGAACCTTTTTAAGGGAAAAAATAATGTCAAATTTAGTTTTTAAAACTGAAATACTAAAACATGTTTGTAACTAGTCTTTTGCTAGTGAAAAGAAAATTTTATTTTGGTCAAATCATATTTGCAGAAGAAACCAGCTTTGTAACTCTCATCTTTTTTTCTCTCTGATGACAAGCAGGATCGCTTGAAACTCAAAATTTTGTATTTCTTATTTCTTTAAAATCAATGAAGCAACACATCTTTTTGGAAGCATCAATGTGACATTCACGACAAGAGTTCTGCTATAGCAGGGCACCAAATGTTCAGTGTAAGGCTTAGACTTTTCAATCAATAAGCCAAACAATGACTAATATGAACTGGACCTTTATTTCCCATTGCAGATTTACGCCGAATGACAGCTGGTTTTATGGGCATGGCGGTGGCCATCATCCTATTTGGATGGATTATCGGGGTGCTGGGCTGCTGCTGGGATCGAGGCCTTATGCAGTACGTGGCAGGACTTCTCTTCCTCATGGGAGGTAAGGAGAAAACGTGTTGAAAATAAAACCTCCCTTTATTGCCATCGAATTTAATTATAAGGCTCAAGAAAACAATCCCCTATTCTGTTATTAGATAAATCATCAGCAATGTGATTAATTTTTTCTACAATGAAAGGTTCTTGTAATTAGATTTAGGTAGTCCTTACTTAACAACTGACCTGTTTAGTAACCATTTGAAATCATGGCACTGCTGGAAAACTATGCAATGGGTCCTTGCCCTGATGACCATCCCAACGTCCCACATCGCAATGGGTTCTTGCCCTGATGACCATCCCAAAGTACCACAATCACTTGATCAAAATTCAGGAGCTTCACATCAGCAGGCACTGATGACCATCACAAGCATCCTGCGGTCATGTGATTGCTTCATAGCCAAAACTTCTGACAAGCAGAGTCAATGGAGAAGCCAGCAGTAAAATCACAAGGACCAACTCTGATTGGATGCTACAACATTATCCTGGGACACATATATTTGCCGTCATTCACATTATGTTTTCAACATAAATAATAATATGCTGTCATTCCCTGTTTTCCCAGTATTAATCATGGGCTTAGAATTAATCATGGACATACAGTAAGCATTCTAATAATATCCTACTGTTAATAAATCAAAAGCTGTATGCTCCAAAATATCTCTGTTTGATCTTATGAATCTGGGTGGACTCCAGTCCAAAACCAGACCATGAAATCCCTAACACTACTCCCACTAATAAGGAATTAGAACCAATGCTTGCATAGTCCTATCATTCTGATGTTGGAAAAGGCATTTGGCTACTGTCTTATGCCACCATATATAATTGCATGCTCTACATCAGGGGTGTCAAACTAAAGTGGGGGGGGAAGCCCCGATATGTCACATGACATCACTGTGATGCCTCACAGTAACGTCATGTGACATATTGGGACTTTCCCCCCCTTTACTAAACTGGGTGGGGCAGGGCCAGCATGTGACGCATCTGGCCCGCAGGCCATGAGTTTGACACCCCTGATATCTACATAGAACATGCCTTATGTTCAGGACAAAACCCAAGAATAACATCATTTTTTCTATGATCCTTGTCCAACTTTAATCAGTGCAACCAGATAATTATATTTCCTTAAAGTTGCGTGCTTTAGCATGGTTCAGAAAGGTACATCCTCCACTGCCGTTTGACTATTATTGATAGAGCCAATCACTGAAGCTGCCTTAAGTCTCCTACCATCATGATAGTTTATTTATTTATTTATTTATTATTAGAATTTATATACCGCCCTTCTCCCATAGGGACTCAGGGCGGTGTACAGGGCGTTAAAATAAAACAAATACAAAAGTTAAAAAGGATTAAATTGATCAAGCCCTAACAAACAACAATAAAATTTTAAACAACACCCCCACCTCAGTCCAGGCCAGTGTAAATAGCCATGTTTTCAATTCCTTGCGGAAAGTGCGGCGGTCCGGGGCCATCCGCAACTCTACTGGAAGTTGGTTCCATAAGGCGGGTGCCCCGACCGAGAACACTCTCCCTATAGGAACCACCCACCGGCATTCCAACCACCCACCGGCATTCCATGACCGGCATTCCATGACCCCCCAGAGGGTCTCCTCCTCCATGACCTCCGGAGGAGACCCTCCCTATGGGAGCAAACCGAACGGTGGGAAGATGATGCCGGCAGCAGGTGTCCCCTTAGATATTCCGGTCCCAAGCCATTTAGGGCTTTATAGGTTATAGTTATGACCTAAGTGAGGACGGTTTTTATAGCTTGTAGGGGCTATAAACATAGGGGAGGTTGTCCCATCTCCCCTATATTGACCAAATGAGGGAATCAGGTCTGATCATATTTTAAGGCCTGGTCACTAATTGGCATACCTGAAATAACTATAAGTCAAGGACTACCTGTACTTTCAGCTTTTGACAAAAAGCACCCATTACAGACAATGGAATAGCTTAATGATACCACAGAAAAGATCATAAAATCGGATTTGCTCACATGAGGATCCTCTTAATGGCTTGTACAAGGGATGACCATAATTCCAGGCTCAGTTACAGTCTTAAGTCAAGGATTACCCTAGGGTGGGTTAACAACCAGTTCTGTGGATGTGGCTTAGTAGGCATGGCTTAGTGGGTGTGGCTAGGTGGTCATGTGACCGGGCAGATGTGGCCAGTGGTGGGATTCAAATAATTTAACTGGTTCTTTGCCCTAATGACAAGCTGGGTAGGTTTGCCTGGGTGGTCACATGACTGTATGGGTATGACCAACTCGACATCACTCACGTCAAGGGGTGCTTCTTCTCACCTGGCCTCTCGTGACTATGGGGATGCTGTAGTGGTTGTAAGTGTGAAAAATGGTCATAAGTCACTTTTTCAGTGTCATTGTAACTTTGAATGGTCACTAAATGAACTGTTTGTAAGTCAAAGGTTATCTGTAAAAAGATACAAAAAGCTTCTTTACTTGCAAAAAGCTTCCCGAAATACTAAGCATTACATTAAAAAGACCTGCAAGCTGGAGTTACAAATCAGGCAGGGTGCCAGAGCACCTTGAGGAATTAAAACAGTTAAAATGCAATAACTATCAGCAGCCAACTCTTGCGCATTAGCAGAACAAATAGACACAGGACTAGCCAGATTTCTCAACCCAGTTTCTTTTCAGGAACACAGATTAACATTTTTCCTTCCAAACAAAGCTGAATAGGGAAAATTATCCCCTCAATAAACACAGGATTAAGCATCACCAGGCACAGAATTAAACTTCACCCAAAACCAGAAATGACACCAGAATCTTTCCTTCCTGCCTTCCTTGCAGGATTATCTCTGTAAAGTGGAAAAAAACAAAAGGAGATCTCTTCTAACAACCAGTTCTCCAAACTGCTTAGAAAGTTAACAACTGGTTCTAGCGAATAGGTGCGAACCAGTAGAAACCCACCCTGGGGATTACCTGTAGCAGTTAGGCAGATCATCATCTTTAAAACTCTGGATCAGAATCTCTCCAAGGTTGCCTTTTTCAAATTGACTTTACCTAACCTGTGAAGGTCATCCCACCCAAGGGGATGCCATTCAGTGAGAGTCTACATGGCAGCCTTTTCAGGGATGGACCAGATAGACAAGCAATTCCCTCCCTATTTCTTTTCCAAAGAACTCAAGAAGTATGGTTCTTTGGAAAAATGTTTAGGCATGTTTGAGTCTGACCCCTGCTTGTCTCAGCCCCTCTGCAGTAAACCTCTGGGTCTATAAGGAAAAGTGGAATGAGTCTCCATTAAACCAGTGTTTAGCACTGAAAGTTTGACTTGGGGCACAGATTGTACCAAATCTCTGTTTGTTTCTGTAGTACTAAAGTACAGACTAGTCAACCGCATTTAAACCTAGCATGCCATGCCAGCCCAGCCTATGGGGTTTAGTTTATAGTTCACCATGTCATAAGATTGAAGAAAATTGGGTCTGAATGTATTTTGTTGGTATTCGATTAGCATTCTGTGACCTCGAGAAATGCGACTGGTAAACCAGGGCTTGTAGCCTAATGCAATCTGCAAACTCAGTCAATAATGGGACAACCAGGCTGGTCTTGACTGTTACCTAAAAATATCCAAATGTCAAGAAAGAATTGGCAGGCAATGGGAGGTATCACTTTTTGACTTCCGCCATGTAATTGTAACAGGAAGTAAATGAGATCTCTCTGAACTTTAGGATCAGTTGCAAATTGGAACAGATTACTCTGGTTTACCTTAATGAATGTCCTTCAGAGATAATGGAGTACACGACCTACTAGCTAGAGAAACTTATCTATAGACAGCATTGATTGAAAATTGCAATCCAAACCAAGAAGGTACCAGGTTTACAATATATTGAGGGTATTTTTCCCCCATCTCTCAACCAACCCAGAGTTTGTAGCATGAAGGTTAAAGGTTTGTTGTACCTGTCAGGGACAACCATCTGTGCCAGGGAAACTTTCTAGTTATATAGTTGTGTTTTTCTTTCCAGTCTGTGCTCTAGCACAAGACTCCCCATGTGAGCTGATTTTAGTCTCATTGAGTTTAAAACTCCATGCAGCCAGCTTTAAAATATTGATGGCTTGTATTCAGTGTGTTGCCTGAATTGCTTTTGCAGAGAATAAAAAAAAAAAGCCAATTATTGTGGAGCTTTGTTTGCTTGTTTGATTTTTTTTGTAGAGAGTTTGATATTTTGACCATCTGATGAAAGATGATGTCAGTACAAACGTATTAACTTCCTGGGTATTTTTGAGAAAACAGATCGCTGTTGACTCAATATCAAACAAACAACAGACTAAGAAGGAAATGCCAATATTTTCTTCATGGTCAATTTATTTGATTTTTGCTAGAATTTTCCTGGAGTGCAGCTCAGGTAGTTTTGATGTATGACATGGCTGCAGATGATTAGATCTATTAACTTGCTACTATCCCTTTTCTGAAACAAAATATTTTCCTTCCATTCAACTATTCACAAATACTGGCTATTAATGCAATATTAATCTATCTCAAAGGCATCTTATGAAAGCCTTCCAATTTCGCATGTTAAAAATCCTTGTCAAATATTTTGCCATAGAATAATCCTCTGCTAACAGTGACTGAAGAAAATGAAGGGCACTTAAGTATACAATAAAGGGAGGGTAATTTAAGAATCTGGTTAACTGGAGGGTTTTAGCAAATACAACTTTTCTCCTGTCAAAATCCCCTCTTTTGCTACATAAGGATGCTGTTCCCAATTACATTTAATAACACTAAAAGGGTAGGGATTCTAATGAAGCTCTCCTCATGCTAAAGTTCAGTTAGCATCTTGTGTGAATCCAGCCATTATGGCTGGCTTGTTAAACCATGTTTTAAAAAATGAAGCATTGTGGGAATGCAGCTTGCTTGCATGCTGTACTTAGACATAGATCCATACATGTGTTTGAATTTCAGGTTTCTAGGAATTTGCTAACATTTTTGGGTTTCCAAATCTAAATCCAAAAATGCTAGATGATTCTTGGAAAGACTATTCAGCTGAATCAGCCATCAATTGACATATTGAAATAAACCACATTTACATACTATTCAAAAAAGTCAATAATAAATCTCAGGAGGAAAAAAAAAGAACTACAACACATCTCTAGCAGCCACAGGGATGCACAGATAAGCAGGAATCAAGACCAGGCAAATAATCAGGCAGAAAATAAGATTCTAATCAAGAAATGACCAAGGAACAAACTACATTTCAACCAAAACTGGCAGTACAGGCATATAAAAAAAGCAGTGAACCCCTCACTCACCTGCAATGATGATATTACTCAGTTGAGTAACAAATGGTCTGCATGTGAGCAACCAAGCTCAGAGAGCACCAACTTGCAGTTCAACTCTGAGCTACAAATATTCACTTCTGTTGGATTTTTTTCCCTGTCAGTTTCTATTACACAGCATAACCAGGGTTTGAACTGAACATTGAATCTAATTATATCAAGGGATTTGTCAAAATGAATCATTTGTAAACTATTATCTCATATTCTCACATCTAGAATCCCATGGAGAGGGTGCAGTGCCTTAGGATGTGTTACATTGGCATTCAATGTGCATTGCATACACAAAAATGTGTATGCAATGAGATTTAAAATAATTTTTAAAATAATATGCCTTCCTTAGTTCAAATTACAACCTTGGGCAATACGTGAGATCGTTTTTCAAATGTTCCCCATTGATAGTTACGTACTTCTTCTGCTTTTTCAGTACAAAATTCATATTTATTTACATTGGCCCAATACAGTAATTAGGAACTTCCTTTGGAAAACTCTGAAATGACTTGTCCAAGCAATATCCAGTGTTTTAAGAGCAGTTCATAGTTTGGAATCTGTCTATATAGAGAATCATACCTTATATTTACTAGGTTTGTGTGAACATGCATTTTATTTTTGGAAAAAAATAAATACCCAAAGCTGAAACTTAGTTGAAAGTAAGTATGAATACAGTAACTCTGGTTTTTGGATTGGTGAAAGAGCATCCTGAAAGTGCAACACTAAACTTATCTGTTAAAAAATAATTCCTAGTGAGTTCATGGTAATTTGATACAGGATGACTGACTCAGCACCACAAAACTAAGAATGGGTAAAGTTGTTCTCACATCCAAAAGAACTTGATTCTAAAGCTTCCATCTCAGCAAGGCTTTCATAGCTTAAATAATGTGTTGTAGGAATTTATGTCAGCAGAAGTTTGCCAACAAAGTGGCTGGGTGTCCAAAACACGCTAAACTATATTTTACGCATAGTTTATTGAATATATCATCAAGGGACAGGTCACGTATAATGCTTACAATATAAACTTTGATTGTCTATGGAAATTCTAGTCACCCAGGTGGTGGTTGTCCCAAAGGTGCTTGTTATAAAGGTAACAGGGCTTTGATTTGCTGGAAGACATTTGTTTCTCATCTAAGAAGCTTCTTCAGCTCTGAACTGAAGAAGCTTCTTGGATGAGAAGTGAAATGTCTTCAAGCAAAACCAAGTCCAGTTGCCTTTTTAAAAAGCACCTTTGGGAAAACTTTGATTGCAAACCCGAATGGCTGAGATTACACTATATCGTAAAACAAAACTAAATATATTTTGGACTACGGTTCAAAATGGTTCTGATCTAGCATGGCTTAGTAGAATGCATGAACCCAAATATTTCTGTGAGAACAATTCCTGAACCACATTTATTTCCAAAATTCTAGTAATGATCTAACAATAACACAATTGTTATTTCTTTCCTAACATCACCTCAGACTCTCATTAGCCTTTAGAAATTCCATAATCTTCAGTTTATAGAACCAAGGATCTTATGTCCTGAAGATTTTTATAGAACTTACAGAAGTATAAATGGGAGATTATGAAAGTTACAGCCCAGCCTGTCAGGAAAGGTGGTATCATACTCCTTTTCCCAGTGTCCTCTTTGCTTTTCAGGTGGGAAAAATAAATCAAAAGTGAGTATTGGGAAATACAGCTCCTGCAGCTCCTTTACTTTGGTAAAAAATAATTACCACTTTGGTAATAATAATTACAACAACAATTGTAAGGAGAACTGCCAATATACTTTACGATCATAACACCATAGAATAAATGCCAGTGACAAAAACAATTGTAGCAATTCAAAATGTTTACCAATGCTTATTGAGATGAAAAACATTGTTAATTTTCAGCTAAAGATGAAGAAGTCCTGCAGATTTGATTCTCAAATCAGGTGACTCAGAGATTGGTGTTTTACCACATTTGTGTCATCTGTGTTGAACAGAGGTGGTATTCAGCCAGTTCCGACAGGTTCCGGAGAACTGGTAGTGATAATTGTGACTGGTTTGAAGAACCAGCTCTGACTGGCCGACACCGGCAAATACCACCTCTGATTGGCCAAGAGCATAGCCACACCCACTAAGCCACGCCCACAAAACCGGTAGTAAAAACATATGAATCCCACCACTGGTATTGAACCCTTGTGGGAAGATAGGCATTTGAAAAGGAAATCGATGTCTGTTCTCAAACACTTTTCCCCTTGTCCCTTCCCCCTATGTCTATTCAATGTAATCTCCTCCAAACATTTATTATTGCCCATTTCAATTCTTAAAGGGTCAGAGCATGTTCCTGCCTTTCATCATTTTTCTGCGATGAGGTTTTATGACCTTATTTCATTTATACAGAATCTCATCTTTTGCTGACCTTTTCTTTCCTCATGTCTCATAAATGTTTTTATGCTATATTTATTGTATCGAGGTCTATACCCTACCATAGTTGTCACAGAAGCATCTAGCTGAAATTTCTTGGTTTATTCCTCAGTATAGAAGTTTTCAGTAAGAGTAATGTGGTGGCCTAGAGATGGAGCTCTCGCCTCATAACCAGGAGGCTGTGAGTTCGATCCTAGGTAGAGGCAGACATTTTTTTCTCTGGGCCCAATGAGAATATATATCTGCTGAACAAAACTCCACATTGGCGACAGGAAGGGCATCCGGCCATTAATCACTCTACTAGCTTCATCCAGACTCTACCCCGCAAGGGAATATGGGGTTGTTAAAAGATGATGATGATGATGATGATGATGATGATGATGATGATGATGATAGGAGTTTTCAGTACACACACACACACATACATATACAGACAGAGAGAGACTTGGTATAGAAGTAGTTGCTGGCTAATTCTGCCGACAGCCAGGAGTTCGATCCTAACCAGATCAAGGTTGACTCAGCCTTCTACCCTTCTGTGGTTGGTAAAATGAGGACCTAGATTTTGGGGGGCAATAGGGTGACTCTGTAAACTGCTTAGAGAGGGCTGTAAAGTGGTATATCAGCCTATTGCCATCGCTGTTAATTCTTTAAGAAAATAATTTCTAATTTTTTTAAAGAAACAACCCCCCTAAATGGGAAATATGCTGCAAACAAGGTACTCACTTTTAAAATGAATCCTAGGGCACTTTCGAAGATCTGTAGATTCTTAGGAATTTATTTTTTTATGGATATGGAATATTGCAGCCCAGGACTGCAAAAATGCAGATGATCAGTATTTTTATATGTTTCTTTGGAATCATCTATATTTTATCTGGACTTTTGCAGTCCAGATATGGTAGCCTAACTCGTGCTCTCTGCTTTTTTTAAATTTTCATTAAAAAAGACAAGTAAATGGCAGAGAATCCTGGGGTTTTGAAAGGCATTTTTTTTGTAAGTAGGTGTTTTGTGACTATTAGGGTCACTGCTTCAGTTCACAAAAGACCAGATTGCCACTGAGCAAACTTTGCTGTTTGCTTCCATCCAGCTATCTGGATTTCTGTAGGCCAGCTCTACTGTGTCCACCACGGAGCAATTTTGTAATTTACAGCAGCTTGACCAGTCTGGAGAAGTAACAAATAATAACACAATAAATTGTGAAACTGTTCCTGCATTTCAAACTTTTGGTGTGTGTGTGTGTGTGTGTGTGTGTGTGTGTGTGTGTGTGTGAGTGAGTGTGAGTGTGTCTCTCTGTGTGTGTGTATGGCTGGGTGTGTGTGTGTTGAAACAGGCACCTGTTTTACATTTTTAGAGATGTTTCCCATACCCTTTCAAATAGCATTCTTATGTCAGACAAGTTAAAATGGTTTCCATGCTTCTTACTGACAGATTGGTGTCCTTTTCATTTATTTTCTAGTAATTTGATCTTAGTCTGTCTATATTCGTAGGCTATCAGTGATATATTTTGATAGAGATAGATTGTCCTTCACTCTATTTATATCGGCATGCCTCATTCCTTGTTTCTCCTCTGCATATCTTAATTTTCCACAAACCTTTGGTCTAACTGTCTTCTTACCAACCAGCTATAGAAAAAGTTGTTTTTGTCATCCAAAACATGGCTGGATGCATCTTACCAAAAGCTGCATTTTAGAAATGATGTTTCTGCATAGCTGATAAGCTTACTGGGGCTTTGGAATTACTGTTCCTAGCAGTTTCTTGGTCCTCCAGAATGTACGGTTTTGTTTCTAGCAAATTTTTCTTTGTTGACATATAACCTGTGATGGATTTTTCCCCTATGAGCTACCAGAAAAATAGAGTGCTTGGAGCTGTCTCTCCTAGTGATTTTTCTGATTGTCTTGTTATCGATCAGTTTTTCTCTGAGCTTTATCTGGTAGAAATTCAAATGCCATCAAATGCCTGAAATGCAAATCCTAAGATATGTTTGTTTTTTTAAAGAAAATCTATTATTAAAGTTGAGTTTTTATTTTTTATTTATACAATCATTTCTAAAGCCACCCATCTCACGTTCATAACTTCGGCAATTTACAATAAACAGTGCCAAAATATCAAAAGTAAAGCATCCATAAAGTACAAAGATTAAAATTCTATAATCACGGAGACAGCACAGCCACTCAAGAACAGCACAGCCATTTTATAGACTCTCTTTGGGGACCCACAAAGTATTACAGTGTTATTAATAACAACACAATATTCAACAGAGGTACAAAAAAAAAGAAATGGCTGATGTGGGTCTGATACAGTACAAAAGTTCCAGGAAAATATAAATTACATTATTAACTGTGCTCCCTACCAGACCAAATTTCTAGCTCATACGGAGTGCAAAAGTACTCTCAAAGATGTGCAGATACAGTGGAACCTCAGGTTGCGAATGCCTCGGTTTGCAACTACTTCAGGTTCTGACCCAAAAATCAGGCCAAGTTTTGATTGGTTTCTGATCCAAAACTCAGCTTGCAAACAAAAAATGGTGCAGAAAGCTTTGTTTCCTCACCGTTTTGGCTTCTGCACATGCGCAGAAGCATCATTTCAGGCTGCAAACACTTTGGCTTGTGACCACAATCCCGGAATGGATTGTGGTTGTGAGCTGAGGTTCCACTGTATAGGAACATAAGAGATTTGGTACAATCCCAGAAAATGGGTTGATTCAGTATGCGATTTAAGCGTGCATTGCCATAGTTAAACAACTCACCCATCTAACTGCCTGTTGCCAACACTGAGATCCAAACAATTCTCTAGGATTCAGCTTGGCATCTTTTGCCTGCAAAGTATGCATTGTTAACATTGCACTATAATCCATTTAGGTGGGTTTTTGTTGAAATTGTAGAGGTCTATGAAGTGGTTCAAGTAGCCAAAGGCTAGTCCTTAGTGTCTATTTATGTACCTGGCTGGCACAACAATTTATGAAAGAGATAAATAAAAAGCAGTGTGAGTTTATTGGCATCATTTGAAGAAGCTCAATAAAATGACTATTTAAAAAAAAAATTAGCACAGGGTTTGTGCATTCCAGGCAATAAAATGATCCTGACTATATCCTTCACTGCATGTAACAGCCTGTTCAAAAATCATATTTTAAAATATGCCCCTAAGATTATAATATTTGAATGTTGCAAAGATAGATTGTAAGCAGGTTCAAAATAAGGGGCGACCATTATTAAATTCTGTTCCTTGCAGAGAATATAATTTAATAGCAAAGAAAATTTGTAAATCTGTACTTTATGTAATATTGTCTGCCAGAAGTTGCTGATTTCTTTCATTTGAATTTGCACAGTTGCACCAACTCTGAGATTTATAGTAATAAGATTGTAGAGGAGAAGGAAGAAAGGCAAAAAAGTGCTTAAATCTAGCTAGAATCCAGTATTGCCTTTTATTTCAAATTCAGGAAACAGAGAAATGTTTTTTTTTTATTTTGGAAGAAGCAATGTTTAATTTTATAAGTATTCAGTTATGTGAGATTATCCTGATATCTCTTTTTTGGCATCTCAGAAAACAATATTGTAATGCCATAGTTCTTCAGGATGTAGTCTGATTTCAGGATATAGGTAGTATATAAAGAATGTAAAGAAAAGTAAAACACATCCTCCAACTTTGAATTTTCAGTGAGATGACCAAAGTGGGCGAGAATCCTATTGTCAAATATTTATGGGGGATTCAGAATGGAAAATAAGTGAATTATGTGCTGAAATCAAAACTAAAAAGTTTGCATTAGCAAAAACCCAATGCAAGCCTCCAAGAGTCCCTTAACTTTTATTCTTGATGGTGCTTGTGAAATGCCAGATAAATATAGGATTTGGGTTTAGCTAGTCTAGAGAAAAGAAGAGCCAGGGGAAAATATGATAGCAGTATTCCAGTATTTGAGAGGTTGCCACAAAGAGGGGGGGGGGGGCAACTTATTTTCAAAGCACCAGAGAGGCAGGACAAGAAAC
>JANHFR010001823.1:141175-152179 GCA_032468015.1 Mimophis mahfalensis | reverse complement strand
TGCCCCCAACAATCTGGGTCCTCAATTTACCCACCTCGGAAGGATGGAAGGCTGAGTCAACCTTGAGCCTGGTGAGAGTTGAGTTAATGCAAATTGTCAACTCAAAAGCTGCACTTCAAGCCCTTCTAGCAGAAGGGGTTTTAGGGGCCATTTTGCTCCTGCCTCCTATTTAATAAGTGAAAAGATTTTACTTCCTGTTTGTAACTTTTTACTTCACTGCCTGGGTGAAGTATAACTGTACAGATTTACAACCAGATTTGCACAACTATAAGGATAATTGTATGCAACTGTAACTATAAAGCTCTATGAACAAGAATCTCGTTATCTGGCATTTGCCCAGTGTCTCTCTCACCCATGAGAACTGCTTCCAATGCTTTTTCAGATAGAGAACATCTATCTGAAAGCTGCACAAATCATAAGAAACTCTGTTCACAGCCCGACCTGTCCATACTACAACGTGCCTGCACCCATGAGCTTCACTCAGTGCTCAAAAGACACCAGGACCAAGGAGAGACTGACCTGTACATAGACTACCATGCTGACTGTATTAAATGCAAGACCAGAGGCCTGCATCCCAGCAACAGCCCCCACAACAACTTAAACTAGGCATGCACAGCCCCAACTTCTTCCAGGTCCACCCCTACAGGCCTAAAATGCACAAGCTACTTAATGCAAGAAGCCTCACGAACAAAATGCCCAAATTCCTCCTGCTTCTAAATGTGGCCGTATTCAACCTTATTTTTATCCGTGAGACGTTGTTGAATGTATCCTTTCCAGACTCCCTTATTGCAGTAAATGACTATCACGTTTTCCAGCCTGATGGTAAAAAACGTAGAACAGGTGTTGTTGTTATCTTTTATAAAAAGTCCCTAGGTCTGTAAAAGATTACTGTTACACAGGAGCTTGCTCTTCCTGAGACCACTGTCTACAAACTGTCCTTAAATACCACAGTTTGTTTCTTGCTGTGTTATAGAGACCCTGATTACGACCTTGGTCATACGAACAAGTTAATTGCACTACTAACGTGGGCAGCTTTCTGCCTGCATCCCTTTATCTTTCTTAGTGACTTCAATTTGCTTCTTATTAATTGGACCCTAAATGAATGTTCAACTGAACCTACACAAGCAACCCTGTACAATGCTGTTACAACTCTGGGGCTGGAGCAATTGGTAACAAACAACACTAGACTCAAGAATTACTTAGATCTCATCTTCTGCAATAGTTTAAACTCAATTTATGGCCTACAATTAATGGCCTACAATTTATGGCCTACAATTTCCATACAGTCATCACAGTATGACTGATTTTTGTCTCAACTTGTATCCTTGCAAAGAGGGTCATAAGGATGTGACTCCTAATTATAATTTTTAAAAAGCCAATTTCTGTAGGATCTCATAACTCCCAACCTCACATCCCTTGATTGGCACCTTTTGTTCACAGGTTGTAATACTGCAG
The DNA here is from genome assembly GCA_032468015.1 of Mimophis mahfalensis. Lineage (NCBI taxonomy): Eukaryota > Metazoa > Chordata > Lepidosauria > Squamata > Mimophis > Mimophis mahfalensis. The sequence goes on along the minus strand of JANHFR010001823.1, from coordinate 150,724 downwards.
AAGACCATTATAACCAGACGTGGTATTCAGCCAGTTCCGACAGGTTCTGGAGAACTGGTAGCGATAATTTTGAGAACCGGCAAATACCACCTCTGATTAGCTGACACCAGCAAATACCACCTCTCATTGGCCGACAGCAGAGCCACACCTGCTAAGCCATGCCCACAGAACTGGTAGTAAAAAAATTTGAATCCCACCACTGATTTTAACACTTTTTTGCTTGAAGTCAACAGAGTCATTAACCTATATGTATTAAAAATAATCCCTAAAGCAAACAAAACAAAACAAAACAAAACAAATTACCCATAACAATAAGAAAGTTATAGTAAAATAACCAAATCTCTTTGGTGAGAAAACGAAACTGGCTATGTAGCTAACTATAAAAACTGCTAGAAAGCCTTATGTGGCCCGATAAAGGCAGAATGCACCAATGACCATTGCAAACAGGAGGAAGTCCACCCGAGCCTTCTATAATTTTGTAAATGCCAAACTTAAAGACTCGAAAACTATCCTGCCCCTAAAACGGCCTAGCAGGGAAGACTGTAACAATGAAGCTGTTAAGGCCAACCCCTTCAATACTTTCTTCAGCTCAGTCTTTGTTGACAGCAATGGATGCTGCCCCCCACTTCCTGGTCATACCGTAACAAATTGTAACAATTTACTACATATTGATTTTACAGTAGATAACGTTGAAATGGCACTATGTAACCTAAAGCCATCTTTATCTATTGGCCCTGATGGATTATGGTCCGACTTCTTGGCCCTGCCGCAGCCAAACCTCTATGCACCACCTATGAGGTATCTTTCAGAACCAGCTCCTTGCCTGACTTATGGTCATTAACCACAGTCATACCTATTTTTAAAAAGGGAGAAGGCCCTAGCCTAGTAGAAAATTACAGAATTTGCATCACCTGGAAAGTCATGGAATCAATTGCCAACCAATCCATCACCCTCCACTTAGAAACAAAGAGCCTGCTTTCTAACAAGCAGTTTGGTTTCTGAAAAAACTTGTCTTGCAATCTCCAACTCCTACACTGCAGAAACATTTGGACCACACATCTTGACCAGGGTAAAGCAATAACTACAATTTACATAGACTTCTGCAAAGCCTTTGATTCACTGGTACATGACAAACGACCATTGAAACTAAGTCCTTAAGGCGGTGGTGGGAAACCGTTTTGGCACTGAGCGCCAAAAATGGGAGCAAGTTCACCTGCGTGCCGGAAACTGAAAGATGACATGATTTTCCAGTTTCCAGCACTTCTGCACATGCTTGCAAGACCAACCAGGAAGAGCAACAGGCAATGGCTCTGTGTGCCCGGAGAAATGCCTCTGCGTGCCACTTCTGGCACGCATGCCATAGGTTCGCCACCACTGCCTTAAGGCATCTCCAGATCCCTGCATAGGTGGATAGCCATGTTCCTGTCAAACAGGCAACATATAGTCAAAATAGGAAGGGCCCTATCAAATCCAGCACCAGTTAACAGCTGTGTCCCCCAAGGCAGAGTTTTAGGGCTCACACTCTTTCTGCTTTACATCAACAACCTATGTGATTATATTAAATGCAGCTGTGTCCTCTTCACCAATGACGTAAAATTATTTAACACCACTGACAATGCTGCTGCTCTACAAAGCAACTTTTGTGGGGGCGCCCGCCTTATGGAATCAACCTCCGATGGAAATCCAGATGGCCCCCGACCTCTCCTCTTTCCGTAAGGAATTAAAAAGGTGGCTATTATCCTTGGCCAGCCTGGACTGAGGGGTGTGTGTGTTCTAACCTGTATGTTGTGCGTGAGGGCGTAGGATTTAATCTTATTTTAATTTGTACATATTGCTTATTTTAATGCCCTGTACACCGCCCTGAGTCCCTATGGGAGAAGGGCGGTATATAAATTTAATAAAATAAATAAATAAATATGTCAGAGTGGTTGTGTAATTGGCAACTCCAAATTTCAACTAATAAATGCTCTGTCCTACACATTGGCAATAAAAATCTGAACACCAAATATGAATTGGGCAGAAACGACCTCATAGACGACCCTCACTTTGTCAAGAACCTAGGAGTACTCATCTCAAACCATCTACGCTCCAGAGCTCACTGTAACAACATTGCCCAAAAGGCATTAAGAGTTGTTAACCTAATTTTGCAAAGCTTCTTCTCCACTAACATTGTATTGCTAACTAGGACATACAAACCCTCTGCCAGACCAATTCTTGAATACAGCTCATCCTCCTGGAATTCACACTGTATATCAGACATTGAGCGGGTTCAGAAGTATTTCTTGAGAAGAATATTCCGCTCCTCTACTCACAACAGAATTTCCCATGCCTCTGGGCTTAAAATGTTGGGCTTGGACAATCTGGAACTGCGCTGCCTGCAGTCCGATCTAAGCACAGTACACAAAATTGTCTGCTACAACCTCTTGCCTGTCAACAGCTTCTTCAGCTTCAACCACAATAATACTCGGACAAACAATTGATACAAACTCAAGGAAAACCGCTTCAAACTCAAATTGCAGAAAATACGACTTCAGCAACAGAATGGTCAATGCCTGAAACGCAATACTCGACTCCGTTGTTACAGCCTCAAACCCTCACAGCTTCAATCTCAAACTGTTTACTGTGGACCTCACCCCATTCCTAAGTGGTCCGTAAAGAGGGCGTGCATAAGCGCACCAGTGTGCCTACTGTCCCTGTCTTACTGTCCCCATTTAACTGTATTTACTTCTTTCGTTCATGTTTATGTTCATAGCTATACTTGTTATCTTGTACATGTTTGACAAACAAACAAACAAACAAACAAACAAACATATGTTCTTTGAAGCACTTGCAGCCTTTCCCTCAGTTAGGCTGTTCAGCCACGGAGGCCTTGCAAATTAGACTCATTTCTCATGGCTTGCACTCTCTTGAACCAGCTAGAATCCTTGCTGATCCAAACGCAGGTTGGGCTGTTCATAGACTCTGCCAGTCTTGATTCTCTGCACCAGCCATCACAGACTGGACACCTCTCACTCAGAGGTGGTATTCAGCCAGTTCTGACAGGTTCTGGAGAACTAGTAGCGATGACTTTGACTGATTCGAAGAACCACCTCTGATTGGCTGACACTGGCGAATACCACCTCTGATTGGCCGACAGCATAGCCATGCCCACTAAGCCATGCCTACAAAACTGGTAGTAAAAAAAATTTGAATACCACCACTACTCTCTCTCTTTTGGCTCCATTTTTCTATTTCCACCAGATACATGGGACGTATCTCTTCACCGGTAGGGCTGATCCATCTCCCTTGAACTTAGCTGCAAGCAGGCATATCAGTTGAGCACAGGGCAGGATGGAGAGAAAAACCTGGCATACTTGCCTATTACTTTTTCCTCACAAGTAATCTTTTGGTTGGTTGCTTCCCTATATGGGAGAGTTTGTTCCTTATTTCCCTTTGTCTTCTTAAGCTGCCTCATGAGTAACCACTCTCTTCTTTTAAACTTTTGCCTCTTTCCTGTCTTTCTCCCTCATGGCTCAAGGCTGACTCAATCTTCCATCCTTCTGAGGTGGGTAAAATGAGGACCCAGATTGTTGTTGCGGGCATTGTGCTGACTCTGTACATCGCTTAGAGAGGGCTGTAAAGCACTGCGAAGTGGTATATAAGTCTGTTATTGCTATTGTAAACCTGTGTTTTCTTTTGTATCCCCTTTGATTACCTAAGAGCCATCCAATTTTTTATCTTTTTCCTGGCCATTTCTTCCACCTGTAGTCCCTTTGAATCAAGCCTGATAATACCGAGTCTCCCCGCACCATCAGACTTTAATGTTTTTTATAAATTACCAGTTTCTTCCATTCATTACCTTATCCTGATTACCTCTCAGGCTCCCATTGGTCTTCCCAGAAGCCATCCATCTCACCCTGTGATCTCATTACCTTATCTATTCATCCTTAGGCTCTGTTTCCTACATCCTTCAAATTTTGAGGCCGTTTCACCCTAAGTTTCTTTGCCCTCAGATTATTCTCTTCCTTCTCATAGCAGACCTCTGTCATGTGGTTGAGTAGAGCCAGTCCTTGACTTATGACCACAGCTGAGTCCAAAAATTATGTTGCTAAGTGAGACAGTTATTGAGTTTTACATTTTACGATCTTTCTTGCCATACTTATTAAGAGAATCACTAAGGTTGTTAAGTTAGTTATATGGATGTTAAGTGAATCTGCCTCCTCCATTGACTTTGCTTGTCAGAAGGTCGCAAGAGACAATCACATGAACAACCCAGCCGGGGCACTGCAACAGTCATAAGTATGAACCAGTTGCCAACCATCCAAATTTTGATCATGTGACCATAGGGATGGTGCAACAGTCACAACTGTGAAAAATGGTTGTAAATCACTTTTTTCAGTGCCATTGTAACTTTGAATAGTTACTAGACAAATGGTTGTAAATTAAGGACTACCTGTAAACTATCTGGTAGGGGCATGGGATAATGCTATGGGGCACATCTTTCTGCCTATCCAAGCATGCGGGGAATATGTATTAGTGTAGTTGTCTGGTGGAATCCCAAAAGAAGCATCTGGAGTAGCTCTCTCTTTCTTCATTCAGATTTATTTGCCATTTCTAAGAAATGTATTAATCACTTTACAACTTATAGTTTTCAAGGGGATAATCAATTGAAATAAATGAAATACATACTGTATATGCAATGTGATTGTGTAAGTATTAAAATGGAACAACAGTGGAGAGCAGCAGAAAAACTTCCTGGATTCAGTAGGCCAAATCTTCATGTTTGCCTTATGTGGGACACACAAGAATGTTGTAGGCTATTGTATACTCTGGGCACTGCACAAAATCATAAAAACAGATAAAGCTTGAATTAAAATAATCTTAAAAGAAACACAAATCAAGCAAAACAGGGCCCCACAACAATGATACAGTACATTAACCCCAGGCCTGAGACCAAAAGCAAGCTTCACTACTGGCATTTCATCTCCTTGAGCTCTTCAGAAATCCAAGGAGCATCCTGAAATTGGCACACACAGGGAGGCCACATAGGAGCAATCTGGCCCAAGGCCTTAGTCACATGCCTATTAGAGGCTATAGCCAATGACTCAGCTAAACTCTTGATAGGTCTGGTCCCACGCTGTCTATGGATCTCGACAGGGTCCATCAGTTGCCTGGTGCAGACCAGCTTAACAGGCTCTTTCACCCCACAGAGGTGGATGGTCCCAATGATTCCCAGAAAGTATTTTATGATGTGATTGTTAGAGGTGATTGGATCGTTTCATCATGTATCTGTGATAAAAAAGGACATAAGTCTGCTCCATTCAAATATAAAGTATTTATTAAAGAGAAATAAAACAATAAAGATATAAAACCTTAACTAGGCTAACTAATATGCTCCATGTGTGCAAGTAAGGGTGTGTGTGTGTAAGGGACAAGAACAGCAGAAGAGAAGAGAGCAAGAGGGTTTTTATTCTGTAGGAGGAGCTTCTGCTCTGACCTTATGTTATTGGTGATCAGGTAACTACTGGAGATGGTCAGATGACCTTCAGTGTGACTCAGCAATCATGGCCAGCAATATTCTGACAGTTATAATGTATTGTTGCTAGAGCTTGTGTCTGGTTGTGTTGGTGTGGGGCTTGGGAGTTTTATCTGTGCTATATCTGCCCTTTCATCCTCAGATTCTGAAGTGGATAAAACAATCTGGTGGCATATGGTGACCATTGCCGCACCCAAAGTATATAAGAATGCACAGATGAAGAAATCATGTTTCCTTTTGCTTGCTGGTGGAAGACATGACAATCCAGAAGAACCTGCTGAATACTCTGCTGATCAGATTAGAACTCTAGCAGTCACAACTGGATCGTATGTAAACTTTTCCTTAAGGAGGGGTAATGATAGGAGCTCAAAAACTTCTTAGGCAAAGTTCTCAATGGTTTCCATAGGTATCAGGAGTTGTGGTGGCACAGCGGTTAGAATGCAGTAATGCAGGCTAATTCTGCCGACTGCCAGGGTTTTGATCCTCACCGTCCCAAAGTTGACTCAGCCTTTCATCCTTTCGAGGTTGGTAAAATGAGGACCCAGATTGTTGAGGAAAATATGCTGACTCTGCAAACTGCTTAGAAAGAGCTGTAAAGGACTGTGAAGCAGTATATAAGTCTAAGAGCTATTGCTATCACCAATCCTACAGGAATTAGGAACCTGAAGGCAGAAAGATATGTTGTAGAAAGCAACTACTGAATGTGTATCAACTGCACATCTACTGTATCTCTAGTTATTTTTATGGTTGTTGTTGTTTTGTCTCATATAAGATTAGGAATTAAAACCTAATAATAAACAATAGAGGGAGGAAAGTGGAATAGAAGTAGGATTAAACAGGGATCTAACTCCATCTTCCTAGATTAAGAACTAATCAAGTAGAAGATTGATTGTTATTGGTACTTAACTTGGACTTCTTGAATATGCTCTTCCAGAAGTTTTGATCACAGCATTTTCTCCAAGTCCCTGTTTCTTTATTTCATCTGATCAACCGATTGGTCCATCATATGTCTTTTGGGAGATTCTCCTGTGACTCCCCTAAAGACCATAGAAAGGAATTAAGATAGATGGCCCAGTACAAGGGCTCCAGAAGGTAGTTTGAGATATTAAGGACAGCAAAGGAGAAAGAACATTAATCTTCTGAGGGAGAAAGAGGTCTGTGGAAAGCTGGCCGAGGAAGGAGTGGAACAGCAATAACTGCAAACTTTATCAGAACAAAAAGAAAAACCATCAGAGATGGGAAGACTGAAGGAGGATTTCAGCTATTTGCATAATTATGATTTATAGTATCATCATATATTGCTCTGGAAATATAAAACATCTATTCATTGCTGTTACATCAGTGTATTGGTGTCTGGAGATGCTTGAAGGTGCTATAAATCACTCCTGTGGAAATAATTTGGGGGTGGGGAGGGAAAACCAAGGAAAGAGAACAGAGTAGGTACCCCAAAGTGCCCTTAGTTGTGGTGACATCACACAGAAAGACTTATCCTGTGCTACCCTTCCAACTATTATGTGGGGTAAATTGGCTAGTGACCTTCATAACTGAGTTAGATTTGAACTTTGACATCTTGAGGCATTATTTAATTATTTAATTTCATATCACATTGACTCACAATATCACCGAAGACACTTTCTCACCAGATGCATTAAAACAAATGCCCTGTTGTTCCTTGGGGAGCCAGGTTGTGTAAGTATGTGTATCTGTGTGTGTCTCTGTGGGGCTTAGTGTCTTGATAATGTAGCAAACAGTAGAATTATTCAATAAATTATGGTGTTAAGATAATGTGTGAAAGAACTCTCTCTCATGCCCATATCAGCATTCATGTCATTTGGGAAAATATACAGTACTGTGCTATGAGAGACATTCTTCCTCATACTAACTTTAGTATACCTGTAAAGGTATTTTGAAAATTAGACCTAAAGCCTAACAAGTATAGTTTATCCCATGATGCTGCAGCCACATTCAGTCAGTTATTGAATATATTGTACACATGCATATACTCATACACACATTTTAACTTCTACAACAAGAAAACAAAAGCTAACACAATGAAAGTAAGGAAGATTAAAAGGGGGGGGAGAGAAAATAAAATAAAATAAAAGGCAATAAGTGTAAGAAAAGAAAAATATTGAAAGAGATACATTACATACACACCCAGATGATAGAAGATAGATAGATAGATAGATAGATAGATAGATAGATAGATAGATAGATAGATAGATAGATAGATAGATAATAGGTAGATATAGCAATAGCAATAGCATTTGATTTATATACCGCTCATCAGGGCTTTCAACCCTCCCTAAGCAGTTTACAGAGTCAGCTTATTGCCCCCAACAATCTGGGTCCTCAGTTTACCCACCTCAGAAGGATGGAAGGCTGAGTCAACCTTGGTACTACATACAGCACTCTACACGCTGCACCACCACAGCTCTATATATAGCAGTGGTTCTCAACCTGTGGGTCAGGACCCCTTTGGGGGTCAAATGACCCTTTCACAGGGGTCGCCTAAGACCATCGGAAAACACATATTTCAATACAAATACAGGTGTATGTGGAAATAATTTTATGGTTGGGGATCACCATAACATGTGGAACTGTATTAAAGGGTCACAGCATTAGGAAGGTTGAGAACCACTGATATATAGATATAGATACAACTAACATATATGCAACTTTGGCCTTTATGTTCCACACTGTCTCTGGTTCCTCCTGGTACTTCTCCAGTTTCTCATATTTTATATACAGTATAAAGAACAAAATTGTCCCAGTGATGATCGAACCACTTGGGGCTGTGATTCCTAAGCTGGGTGAGTGTCTCCAATAGATTCCCGGTCCAGAAGAGTGCAGTCCAAGGAACAGCTGAGATTCTGCACAGAATCTCAAACTCCCAGGCCTCTGGTAGAGGACCCGAGATTTAGGAACACATATACCACGCATAAGCAGAACAAGGGAATTTTTATATAAAAAGAAAATACAGTACATACATACATACATGTCTTTCTCTAAAGTTACATCATATTGCTCTTCTTTCTATAAGATCCTGTCTAAACTTCTTTCTATAAGATCCTGTCTAATCACGAAAACCATAAATCGCAATTTTGTTCTTTTCATTTTTCTAAAAAAAATCCAAAAGAGGCTTCTAGTCACTATTAAAAATATATCTTTTCTCTAATTAAACATGTTATATTTAATCCTAATATTTTTCTGTTACTATATAAATTCAGATACATATTTTTGCCATTGTTTAAATGGTACATCTGATGTCAAAACATGTACATTGTCTGAAGAAAAAAACATAATTTTGGGCAAAGAAAACCATTTAATTACACAAATTCTCTCCAACAAGTGACAGTTTTAATTTCCCCCATCTTAATATGTCATTCTTAATTTCCGTCCTTGTCTTAACCTAATTATTTTGAAATAGCATATACGATTCATATTTGTCACAGTAACACTCAAACGTTTTACTTTTTTCTCACTCTTAAAACATGTTTTCTCCATTAGTTTCAATTAATCTTATGGTTTCATGTCTTTGTTAATATTTTTATCTTCTGTTTATTAATCTTAAATCTGCTAATATATGAAATTCCTTTGATTTTTCCATTAATGCTTCTACTCCCTCTAGTGGATTTTCTAAAATTAACATCAGGATGTTCATAAATGACCTTAATTTATAAATTTCAAGCTACGTTAATATTCTTAGATGCAGAGAAGGCCCTTTGATGATTTGTATTTTTGTTATTGTTTAAAGTTCTGGAACATACAAACTTTGTTAAATAGATAAAGTTGATTCATTCTTCTCAGAAAGTACAACAAAAATATAATTGTTAATGGAAAACTAACAAAACCTTTTAGGGGACAAGACAGTATGTCCACTCTCTCCAATTTTGTTCATTTGGGTTCTTGAAGTACTGAATAGAGACATGGGTAGCAGGGCTGTCAAGTGTCCCAAATTGGGTGGGAAAATACCGTATTTTTATTTATTTCCCACTGTCCCGTTTTTGCTTTAAATTACCCGGAAATCCAAA
>JANHFR010001823.1:103802-118131 GCA_032468015.1 Mimophis mahfalensis | reverse complement strand
GCCAGCGTTGCTGGCTGTGGAATTCTGGGAGTTGAAGTCCACGCATCTTCAAACTGCCAAGGTTGAGAAACACTGCTGTAGACAAAACTCAGCTATGTGGACAAACAACCTGTGCCAGCAGAAGGAAACTTCCAGAAGAGCCCACCAGAAAAGAATGCAGTGAGATTGCTTCTAAGGAACAATAGGACAGCCATCTTTAAACTGAGGCTTTCCTCAAGCAGGAAGAGAAGCGAATTGTCCACAATGGTATTAAAACTAAGGCCAACAATTGAGGATCAAGGCCTTGGATGAAGAAGATGATGATTAAAGGTGTTTTTATGTATTTGTTCCAAACTGTGGACTGAAAAGCAAAATGTGAAACGATCGGCCATTTAACCTCTGCTCCCTTTTTTTTTTTCTTAAAGTGAAGCTCTTGTTTGGGGATGGTAGATTTGCAAGTGTCGATTTCAAAACACCCTTGAACTTGGGTGAATATGTAAACAAACTCTAGTTTCTGTGTGTAATTAGAGGGACATAAATCACAACCAACAGGTTTCAGCCATCATTTTCCAACTTTTATCTTTTGACAATTGAGCAACTGTTAAGTATAAAACAGCCCAAAATTCAGGAAACACCCTCGCTTCAGAGAATTCCAATTTGCTGCCACGTTTATAACTTAAGAAATGCTGAGGAGGCAGTATCAGATCTGAATGTTGCACGCTAAGAACTTAGAGAATAATAACTGACAGGGTTATTAAAATCCCAAAGAGCTCCTTGCTGTTAACTATTGTTTATCGTGCTTTTCAATTCAGATGTGGCAACTTTAATAGTTGGGGTATATTTTTAATGGCGAATCCTACAGTATAAGATACACCTGCATTTCTTTTAGTTACACATTCTTTTAACCCCTTCAGGTTATAAACCAACTTTAATAATACGGTTATAGTTAATGCCAATATTATATGATTAACAAATGATGGATTCCACCCTTTAAGCTACAGATTCACTGGGTGGCATTAATCAAGCCTTTGCCTTCATCAACCAGGCATCTCCAGGGCTGCTGATACTTTTATAACCATGCAGGCTGACAATTACAGGAGTTACAGCCTGGGCTCATTGGGCAGAGATGTCTTCCTGGTTGGGGGAAGGTTCTGACCCTGTTCTTATTCCAAGTCCATAAAATCGAAAAGATAGAAAGGATAACCTATTTACAGGATTATTATTATGAAAATTTTTAAAAAGGACTATAAAAAAATCGCATCCATAAATTGATCAATAAGTTAACCAACTGAAGGTGGGGTGGATTCTAGTCAGTTGGAGTGGCACTGAACCAAAAAGCCCAACCTGATAAAAAATGGGGATCATGATCTTCTCTCCTCTGATCCGGTTGGGCATTTTGATCCTGTGTCATCCCAATTAACTGGAAACTATCTCACATAATTAAGGGAAGGATCTTCTCTGTTCCAAACAGGACCAGAGCATGGCTAACTCATTGCCACAATCAATTAAACAACTAATATTTTATTATTCCTTTTCACACGGGCCACATTTTTATTTTGTTTAGTGCCCCTGATGAAAATGACATATTACCGTACCAATAGGGATTCTACATTAAAAATCTGCTCTTGTTGATTAATTGTCTCCATTCCTCGCTTCTCTTTTTAATGACAAGCGGGAAATAGGAAGGGGCTCCTGTTAAAAGTATCCTCTTAGTGATGCATTTCCTATCTAAACGTAATGGGAGGGGGTTAGTCAACTGAAGATATTTTAAACAAAAACACACATTATGCTAAGGCATTGGGGGAAGAGGTGAAGAACACAGTTTCTGAAAAACATACATGTTTAAAATTGGTAGGGCGCTGTGTAATAAATGGAAAAGAGATTCGTGATTCATCCTACAATGATTTAAGTTGCATTAGCTGCATGATGTAGGCCTGATGAAAGTTCATGATGGCACTGCAATCATCAAGATGGAACAAGAGCATCTGGAAAAAGTCTCTGGAAGAAACTACATTACTGTGAACTGCCCATTACCTAAAACTGGAATGGTATAAGAACTGTGTGAAATACATAATTTATTAATCTGTGGTATGCTAAGTGTAGCTGAACTCCAGGCATCCTTCAACCTTAATGAGAAATGTTTTTTTTTCCCCCCTGTAATATCTATCCCAGAACAGGTCAAACAACATTTTGGGGTTGGAAGTCATACTTTGTTTTTAATTATCATTTTTTTCACCATAGGGAAAACTTTCAGTAATACTAAGGGTGAGGTGGGGGGAAAAAAGAAAAGCTAACAATTCTGAGCTCTCGCCACTCTTTTTTAAAAAATGTGATTGGAGATATTTAAAGTTGCTCTCCTTGTTTCAATCCTTTGCTTCTTTTTTTCAGTATTAATTAATTAATATTACTGAAAATATTGTGTATATATCTATATTCTCTATCATCCAACTGTATCCCTGAATAGTTCCAAAGGGATGTGGGCTTCCTCAAGCAAGGGCAAGCATCCTATTCCCCAGCCCTATCACGCCCTTCCTAGTTCCTGCCCCTCTAGAAGCCCAAACCCACATCCGGGCCTAGTTCTGACAACAGGAAGTACTTCAGGACTTTAGAACTTGCCTTGCCCTCACAGAAGACATCCAACAAGGACAATGTGAATTTTAGAAAAGCAAGATGGAAGAGGATAGCTACCTGAATCATGGTTTGGGAAAGTCACTGCTCTCACTTCTCTCTCCTATTGGTGCCCAGCAGAACGCAAGCATCCCTGCTCCCCACCTCTGCCCCTCACCATCCCACGTCTCCCCACCCCAGTTCCCCAGGGACTGTGCAGCCAATTAGCAATGGTGGCAACAATAGCAATACGAGTAACATCAGCAGCAAGTAAAAATAAAAGAGAACAGAAAAACAAGCAAGCACTGCAGCACGGCCTCGGCCCCAGCAAAGCTAGCAAGGAGATATGGGGGTACGTACCTCCTGAAGTTTGGGGGCAGGGAAAGGCAGAGCCAAAATCATGGAAACATACAAATGAGGGAAAAAGAAAATTAAAAAACAAAGGACTAAAATTTGCCCTTCGTGCACATTTCAATTGCAGTCAGCAGTGGGCACTGCCCAAGCTAAACATTTTTGAGCAAAAGGGGAAAAGGAGGGAGGAAGAGCTCTCCGTAAAGGGAGTCAACATTATCTCCTACCTGAATACAAAAAAAAAAGGGGGGGGGTGGTGATACATTTCTGGGGCTACCAGCATGCCAAGGCCATTAATGCAGCAGCTGCTGGGACACTCGATAGAAAGGTTCACCTCTCCTGGTTAATTCTTGCTGTTGGCCATATCATGAATGTGTTTGCCACACAAACAGTTGACTGAGGAGTTAGTGATTTTAGTACCAAGGCAGTGGTGGGGGTGTTAAAATGGCCTGGAGCCAGGAGACCCCTAGGAGTAGGATGGGAAGGGCAGCATGCATCATCAAGGGCCAAAGGGTTCAGCCAAAGAACAGCCATATGTGGAGAAAACCAGGGTTATGTCCCACACAGTCAAGGCCAGTGGTCCTCCCTGATCCACCTTTGTTCTCATGTTACCCACCACCTCCTTCAACCCTCCCCTCTGGAACACAGCAAAGAGGCCTTGTGTCTCCCTCAGAGTGAATAACCTCCCCACCTTCTGTTTCCCCTTCTTTGCTGTGCTCTTAGCCACATTTTCCTGAATTGCACAATGCTGCAGTTCTCCTTTTTTTAAAACAATGATGTCAGTGAATAGACATCATCATGACAATTCTAAAAAGATGTAGCATATGATGACGGGGATCATCCCCATTGTGGCTGTCTCTTGAACTTGGGGCCTTGCTATTTGGGCAAGTCTTCAGGTTACGATGTTCACTCCACTCAGAAAAAAACTCACATCTTCTAGATAAATAAAATCAGGAACATTTATTCCACTCTCTTTTGTTAACCCTGAGAAAAGTTAACAGAGGAAATATCCACACCAGGAGGCACTGAAGAACTGGGTTTCAAGCACAATGTTGGGGCCCTTGGCATTTAATATCCTCACAATTTGAGACACATTTTTAAAACAGTTGCCACAGAAGTTGAAAGGCAAATAACAAAACATTCTGTCTTTGGAGCGGAAGTAAACTTGGAGGTTGTTTCCTGAAATGGAATATTAAATGTTGGAATTTGCACTTCTAAATCCTCATTTCTTTTGTTTCAATCAACCTCTCTTGCTGGATGGCAAGAATCTACCCTAAACCATGGTCACTTCTATATCTAAGGGGAGGCCGACAAACAACAACAGTAATAACAGACATTGTCTTATTCTGATGGTCAATTTGGCTATAATTTTATGGATCAAATTTATATAGCCACCCATCTCACACAAGGTGACAAAGTTGTGCTGTCTCTCAGTTACCTCTACTTGCTTAATCTCTTCAGTGTGAAGTACCTCTTCAGAACTGGGTCCAGCATGTAGCCAACCAAGCAGTCTTCAATTTTTACACTGAGCCATAAGAAATTCTAGTTCTACTGCACATGCATCTTAATAATTCTGCCCAAATACTGAAGCTATTATTGAATTTGCCATGCGAGCTAAATTTGTTTGCTCAGAAGGCACTGAAATTCCTTTTGTGCAGCTACTCAAAGTCCAGGGAAATATTTTTCAATAAATTCTTAGGAATTGTAAAACTGAAAATGGAAGGGATTTCAATTTCCTGGTGTTTCCTGTGTAACTGAAAGCTATTAGATTTTCAACTACGTAACTATTTTAATGGAATGCCTATTACTCATTGAGCAGACATGACTACAACTCCATCATCCCATGGGTGTCAAGGCTAGTTAGGGGAAAAGAAATTTTGAATCTAACTCCTAAAGTGCCATAACTTTCTTATTCCCATCGAAGAGAATGGAAAGTCTGGTCAGTTTGCTACCGAGCTAAGAGAAACCTTATCACGGGGAACTGTAATTATAATAAGTATTAATCTTATATTATGTTTATATGGGAAAATGCGGTTATGTGCACTTGTAGTAGTACACAACAGTATTACTACTGTACAACTATATTACTGACACCCTTATCGGCCTACTCTCATGACTATGTAAGGACAGATCCAGGTTCCATAATAGCATTAGCAAACCTACATTAGTTCCGTCATAAAACAAGATATTGTGATCCTGGGTCATTTTTTGCATGCCTTGATTGTAAGAAACAGAAGAAGAGGGACAGAAAAAAAAGGGGGGGGGCGACTTAGACTCAGATCTTATTTTGGACATCAAAGCTAAATAAGTGTATGTCTTCTCTCTGGCTCAAAGCCAAGTATGGAAAGTTACGTATATAGAATAATTTCATTAATTTAATTCAGTTCAGATTCAGCAATTGCAAGTTTGGCTATTTAGGAGATTTCCATGTACAGATTTCAGGTGATTTAATATTTAATATTCCTACAAGAATATTAAAAACTAGGCAAACACCCATTCCTCAAAGAAACCCGGAAGACTTTTTGAGCCAAATCCTGGTAAATGGGGGGAAAAAACAACCCAGCTTTGAGTAAACAGGAAGAGGGAGCCAAGAGCTGCACAAGGAGAGCTGGTGAATGCATCCTAGTTGACCTGTTTAACACTGTCCGTGAGTCAGTGAGCGTGGGAGCTGCTATGCGTGAGGTGATGCCAGAGACTAGTCGGAAAAATGAAACTGAGAAGCAAGGGACCACAGATAAGTCTTCGGCTTCTCTGTAGGCAGCTGTAGGTGTGCATTTTGGAGCTAGATTCACCTGCCATTCCTGGGACCCAAGTAACCTGCCTTTTTTTCTTCCTAAGTTACATCCCTTTGCCCAATTTCAGTAAGAATTGGCTGGCCAAGTCCAACTTAAGAGGGCCATAGGAAGCTACTGAGTACTGCAACCAAGACCCTCCCTCGCTGGGTGCGCTGTGAGGGAAGAAAAGATAACGAGAAGCTTTCAAGGGGGTATAGCTGGTCTTTTGTGCTGGACTGTGGCCACCGAGCCCCATGCAAAGAGACTCCTGCTGAGCTCCATGCTCCCTGCAGCCCATGCCACACCATCAGCAGCCCTGTTCCTTGTTGGTCAGGCCTTGCCTCGTGCAGACACACACTCACCAAGCTTCAGAAGCCAGCCTTCACGGTCCGGATTAAAGAAGGTATGCGTCAAGTCATTGCCATCATCCTCGGGGATTTTGAAGGGCTCATTTTTTATGCTCTCATAGAGATTCTGGTGTGAGGGAGGAGAAACATGGGGTGGATCACTTCCACGGAAAGGTTCTGCACCCCCTTTTCAATATTATACAGGTGCAGTTTCCACTTCCCAAGAACCATGAATGAGTTTTGGAAGCTCAGTATTTGAGCAGGAGATACTGGGAAGACCAAGGCAGGCTCAACCCTGACCTATTCCTGGGTCCTTGGTGAGCCTGCCAGGCAGAGAGACAGACAGTAGGCCTCTGTTCTGGTGATTCACCACACCCACCGAGTTCTCCATTATGGCCTATTCACAGAATTCCAGCCTGTTCTCTTCCCACAAAACTCACCCTGAGTAATTCCTCAGGTAGGTCCCCGCCGTCATTGATACCGCGGTTCATAGCGATGAAGCGCTCCACAGTCGGCTTGTCTTTCACGTTGGGATTATGCAAACTGGTATTCAGCATGATTATGGCAAAAGAAAGCACGTAACAGGTATCTGGGACAGAAAGAAAAGGTTGAAGCCCATTTGGGAAGTTCGGATTACACAGTATCAAGGCATAAAATCAAATCCAAATTAGAGGCTATAGGCAGTCTTCAATTTATGACCACAATTGGGGGTTAGAATTTCCATTGCTAAGCAAGACAGTTGTTTAGTAAGTCACACCCAATTTTACAACCTTTCTTGCCATGGTTAAGGGAATCAACGCATTACATGATTGTCAAGCAAAGCTGACTTCCCCCATTGGTTCTGCTTGTCAGAAACCGGCTGGAAAGATTGCAAGTGACAATCATGTGATTGTCCATTGCCAAGCGCCCTGGTTTTGATCATGTGACCACGGGGATGCTGCAATGGTTGTAAATGGGGGTGCTTGTAACTCACTTTTTTCGGTGCTATTGCAACTTCCCATGGACATTGAAGGAATGGTTCTAAGTTGAGGACTACTTGTGTAGCCCAATTTGACCTTTGAAATCTTTTGAAACTGTAAGCCAACTGAGGCCACTTCATGCGAAATACTGCTACCATATTTATTTATCTATATCCTGCATTCAATGTTTTTATAAAGGTGGTGAACATGTATAATATTCCTTTCTCCTCTGATTTTCTCCACAATCACCCTGTGAAGATTGAGGGAGTGTGTGCGACTTGCCCAAATTTTATTTTTTTATTTTATTTTTAATCCCATTTATATCCCGCCCTTCTCCAAAGACTCAAGGCGGCTTACAATGTGTTTTTAGCAACAGCCCTCATTCCATGCATATGCCTGCTCATTTTACCTACCTCGAAAGGATGGAAGGGTGAGTCAACCTTGAGCCTGGTGGGAGTCAAACCTTCAATAATTGCAGGCAGCTGTTAGTACTTTAGGAGGCATTATTCCCCTACACCACCACGGCTCATATGGCTTTTACAGCTAAGGTGAAGCTAGAAAAGTGTCCTGGGATCTCTTCACCATTAGACCAAACTGGCTCTCACTTAAGACTTACTCATTTCTTCAAAGGCTATGTGTGCCTACAGAATTAAGTAAGTAGCTAGTAAGAGAGAGGGCTGTTGAGTAATGGCATGCTTAAGAAATAGCTTTCCCAGAAATATGCGTGGGTACCATCTTTATTGCCCTTCTAGTATCAATGAAGACTCATGGGGAAGGGGTGCCCACCACCTTTTAAATAAGTTTTACTTGACATCAAGGTGTGTTTTTTTATTATGTCTACATCATTGTTTTGATTATAATTTCATGCTTGGTTTTTATTTATTTATTTATTAAATTTGCTGTCCTTCTGACCACAAGGTAACTCCATTGCTGAGTTGTTATAAATTACTCTGTGATCCTTTGTCATACGATTATGCAAGCAAAAGCATCGATAGCCAACTAAGAGGCATATCTGAGCCCTATGTTCCAAATTCTGGAATTCAGAAGTGTTAACACTACTTTAAAAAAATAGTAGTAATACTTGTGAATGATCCTGGGGATAATCCTGGATTATCCCCCATTTCAGTTAGAACAGAAACAAAGAATGAGAATATTTTTAGTTCTTTGGTTCCATCTTCATTCATTTCAGTGTTGAATCTTCTCCACTTTCGTCAATGAACTTGAAGGTTTGTTCAGCATTGTAAACTAGAAGACTGTTTTTTTCTAGAAATCTTAGTGGTTAATTTCACTTTGCACACACTCCACAACTTAGTGACAATTAACAGAATAATAAAATAACAGAGTTGGAAGGCACCTTGGAGGTTTCTAGTCCAACTTCCTACTCAAACAGGAAACCCTATACTGTTTCAGACAAATAGTTGTCCAATCTCATCTTAAAATCTCATGTTGGAGCACCCACAACTTCTGGAGGTATGTTCACTTACCTGTTGACTGGAACACGCCAGGATTGCATTGACAGTACCGTTGTGCAAATGCTTCCATCATCCGATCAATTTTTTGCGCTTCACCTGGCAACCGAAAGCTCCAAAGGAATTGCCTGTGAGGGCAATGAAAATTAAGCCCATGCCCAGTTGTGAGGAAAGATGTAGCACAAAGAATATTCCATGCATCTTTCCCCTGGCAAAGTATCAGAAATACAACCCTTAGAATTTCTTGCCTACATAAGCAACCAGCTGGGAATTCCTACAAACCCAGCATATCTGATTGAGGCTAGCTTGACAAAGAAAGTGTTGTGAAAAATAAGGCTGATTCAAGGCAGGAATGCTTCAGAATTGTCAACAAAGCATTGGCATATTCTGGTAAGATCAGAAAAACCTGTTTTGAGGCTGAAATAGGATTCAAAACTTTTAACACACCTCTACCCATAGACCACATCAAGAACAGGGCAGATCTGGACTTTCAAGTGCTACCAGACCCTCAGTAACTCCCACAGCGCCAACCAACATGCTGTATAATCATGGATTCTGGGGGGAAGGGGGGGGGTTGTTCGCACGCGCCTTTGAGTCAGTTTTTCAATCATTGTGATGTGGTTTGCCATTCCCTCAGTTTTAGGATTAGGAGTGTCAGGAGTAAACAACAGATCCATTAGTGTACGGTCCAAGTCAGCAACTTTATTGTGTTCCACCTATAATTCAAGAATCTCTCCAGACTACTTGCCTTCTCTTGGGAATAACCAGACAAGATTCCATGAAACTTAGGGTGGTGAGTCACGCTTATGCCTCTTGCGACTATGCAAGGACCCGAGGCTAGTTCCCCACTAGATCCTTCCTCCCTGCCTGGCTGGGAGTTTCCCAGCTTTGAGAGGTTGACAGGCTCCATATCACATAGCTGGCCTTGTGCCTGAGGTAGGTCTAGAACTCACAGTCTCCCAGCTTCTAGCCTAATGCCTTTAACCACATCATCAAACTGGCTCTCTACAGTCATGGAAGATGCTAGTTAATCTAGTTAACCGAAAACCATGGGAAAGACAACACAATTTACACCTACACCTACACAGACATGCATCTGTCTAATATTACAATCTCTTCCTCTGTCACTCACCGCAGTGCCTGTACAAGGTTGAGATCTGTAAATTCATGTAGCTCCACAAAAGAATGTAATACTTGGATATTGAACTCATCTCTGTGGGAAGGAAACAAAATACATTGAAATTCCAGGCTGAGGAATTTATTACTTGTTATAGATTACATCATATACAGGTGACAGAACTTGACTAAAGGTCTGTGTTTGCCTCCTCCTGCCTAATAATTATATGCTGAACCCATATAGCTTAGAGTTGCTACTCTGATGGTCCCTGAATCAGCAGGATCTTCCTATTTTCCCCTTTCTCAATACAGACTATACACAGGTAATCATCAACTTACAACTGAGCCCCAAATTTTTGTTGCTGAGGCAGTTGTTAAGTGAGTTTTGCCCCTATTTTATGAACTTTGCCACAGTTGCTAAGTGAATCACTTCAGTTATTAAGTTAGTAACGTGGTTGTAAAGCAAGTCTGGCTTTCCCATTGACTTTCCTTGTCAGAAGATCACAAAAGAGGTACATGTGACCCAGGATCCTGCAACTGCATAATTTTGAGTCAGTTGCCAGGTGTCTGAATTTTGATCACATGACCATAGAGATGTGGCAATGGTTGTAAGTGTGAAAAACATAAGACACATTTTTCAGTGTTGTTATGACTTCAAACGACTACTAAAAAAATGGTTGTAATTCAAGGACTACTCGTACTCTACTGCTGAGTTTTGTCCTTTCTCTAACACCAAGAAGAACAGTGTGTGAAGATTAACATACATTCCATTCTCTAAGACAGGGGCCTCCAACCTTGGCCACTTTAAGACTTGTGGACCTCAACTCCCACAGTTCCTCAGTCAGCAAAGCTTCTGGACTTCAACTCCCAGAGTTCCTCAGCATAGCTGGCTGAGGAACTCCAGGAGTTGAAGTCCACAAGTCTTAAAGTTGCCAAGGTTGGAGAGCCCTGCTCTAAGAGGGCCTGGTTAATTACCTTTCACCCAGGTAGTCCCCAATGGCAGTCTTGTTGAGTCCTTCCCCCTTGTAGAGGAACTGGGCAATGTCCTCACAGGTATTCTTCAAAAGGTCATTCTCTATGAGGAACTGAATCCCCTGCAAGTCCGGGGAAGAAGAAGGAAAAGGGGAAAAAAAGGAAACTCTTCAAACATTTGTTGTGAGAGGTCATAGAAATAAGATCTTGTAAGATGCCATGCTATTCCACGTGAATTTCACATTATCCTAATTGATTACATCTATTTCAAGAACAAGGGACTACAGGGAGGAATCTGCAATCAATATTACAATCACTTGCTTAAATTCACTTAATGAATTCCGCAGCTGAAGTTAGTTTGAAATTATTTCCTGACCCATGATTTAGCCCAAATGCCACACTTTCTGCACCATCATGAGAATACCTGACTGAAACCCCAGCTGTGTTGGAGTTGTGTCAAAATAAGTTCTGCTTTTAAGAAATAGTCTCACCTTTATGTTTTTCTGGATGGAGAAGGGAAATTACAGACCTTATTGCTCATTTCCAAAGAATCCTTGGGAGAGGAATTGTTCCAAGGGATTTAGCAGATAATTTGGGTAAAGAGGGAGAAACAGAGACAAATACAAGTACTCGTAAGGCCCAAACTGACAGCAGCCAATTTGGCATCCCATCCTTTAATCCTGTTGACATTGCAGGATGTTGTCTGATGTATGGTTGCTATTAATACCACGCCAAGGATGCAGCATCATTTACCTTCTTAGGATCCATGTTAAATTTCTTCCTGCCCATTGCCACCTGCTTGTTTCTCTGCATGTTTTTCCTGGGCAACACAAAAAGATAGCTTAGTCTCCTTTGCTACAATCCAGTCTATGGACACTACTTCTGTAATAATCTCTGCTTGCAATACAGCAGGGCTGTCAAACTCGTGACCCATGGGCTGGATGCATCACAAGCTGGCCACATCCATACTTGGTTTAGCGAAAGGGAAAAAAGTCATGATATGTCGTGGGATGACGCCATGACAACGCAAGTTTGACACCCCTGCAATACAGTTAACCTTTTCCTCCATTTTTGCATTCTAACTGAAACCTTAACAAACACATTCTCATCCCAGGCTGTTCAATACTTGATACTGTGACTCTAACGCCCCTGAAAGGCCTTAAGGCCCAACCTAAAATCTCAAAACACAAGCAAACTCCTAATTTCTATAACAAGATGATCATTCACTCTCAAACATATTTGGGAATCTAGGTAACAAGATTCATTTCTCAGAAAATCGAAGTTGGCAAAACACTCAGTAATATGTCATTGAATAATTTCATGAGAAAATCTCCCAAAAATGTTGGTGTTTTTTTTTTTAACATAAACACTCATGTGCTGCATGAATAGAATGGCATGTTTGCTATTTGGATTAAAAATACAACACTGAATTCCTAGAAAATGGAATGTGTTCATTCAATAGGCAAGCACTTTTGGTTTTATTTATGAAGGATTTATTGTACTGTTCTAATTGATTGCTATTAGTCATCCAAATTCTTATGTAAAATAGGGAAGCCATTTAAAATTTCTAAATAATAATCCAGAATACCCACTAACATGGGGATTTATTTTCAACAGATCAGAGATTTTGGTGGGATGATTACTTCTTTCTTTCCAATATTGGTTCCAAAAATAGTGAAATGGCACCAAATTTCATCTTCCCACTTCTCCATCAGGACTCACCTCTCTTCTGTGGAGCCCAGATTCTCAATTTCATTTGTGACCTCTGCTATCTCATCTTTCAGACGCTGTATGGAAGAACGAAGAAATAAGTAATGAAGTGACGCTTTTGATCAATTTGAAGCAGGAAGAGGAAGTTGTGTTTATTTTTTACCTCAGAACTGAGAACAACCTTTACTATACCAGCCTCGGCTGGATGCTTTTTTTAAAAAATACCAGCTTCACTTTTTCAAATTTCTAATTCAGATCTGGGAATGTTCAGTGGAGGGGCAGTGGAGAAGAAGAGAAGAAAAGGCTACACTTACAGAATATAGAAAAGCATATATAAATGCATGCTACCACTAAAAGTCAAGGGTATAATAAATTGAGATTTAGAAGCATCCAATGTCCCAGTTGCAGCTACAGAAGTAACAAGTTGACCCCTGTGGCTCCTTTAAAGGCAAGGGACATTGTTCCTTCACTGCCCACCTTCTGTAGCCAAAGCTTAGGCTAAGGTAGCCAAAATGAAGCAAGTATCTCCGTCTTGGCTCTGAGACCAACTAAACCACCCGCATGCTGGCCTCTCAGCGGAAGGAAGAAGAGGAATCCCTGGGGCTAACACAATTACTGGGCTAGTCCCATTAGCAAGTGTCCAGCACATGGCAGTGATTAGCCCCTGCTGCTGTTTTATTTATTGCTGATGGGTTTGATGAGCATCCCTGCCAAGCAAAGCTCCAAGGACCAAGTTGCTGCAGGGAACAGGCAGCCCCTGCCAGAGCCAAAAGCGCATCTATCTGGCTAGTAGATGATGCAATGAGTGGCAGGGGAGGCAATAAAGCCACCTTTGAAAACGTACAATTTATTGAGGGGAAAAATGCAATTTTTTTAAAAAATGGCTCTATCTTGGTCTGATAGGGAATGAAGAGAAAGCTGAAGGATAATAAGATAATAAAATCAGACAACTCCTCATCCTCCCTTCTTGGACAGATCTCACAGGCCAGAATGGAGACTGAAGTTGGTGGGTGGGTGTGTTGGGGGGGATAACTTGGGAACTGTGCTGTGCAATTGGATCTCCTGGCCATTTTGCATCTCCTGCTCCTGAATGTTCAGAGTCATGGCTGCCCACTCATCTTACAGCTCAAGACCCTCACTGTACAAACTCTCAGGATCACCTACAGAGAAAATCCTTTGGGAAATTGAAATCACCAATTTTTGATTTTTAATTTTAAAAAAGAAAACTTACCCAAAGATAAGAATCGCTGGCTCTAATCTACAATGTCCAAGAGTTGGGCTACAGTTACCCAGGGGCAAGGTAAAGAAAGAGGCATGGGAAGGGAAACCTGCACATCTTTAAATTTAGCTTAACTTAGCACTGAGTAACAACACAGCAAACAACTACAGTATTTTTCAGAGTACAAGATGCACTTTTCCCTCTCTAAAAGAGGCTGAAAATTAGGGTGCGTCTTATACTTTGAATGCAGCCCCACCCACTAGAGCCCCAGAAGATCAGCTGCATGGTGCAAGCAGCCATTCAGCCCCAAAGCCACTCACAACAGCTGACTGGGAGTATTCCCAAGACAATTCACCGCCCATCAGCTGTTGGTGCGCCATCAGGCTGTGCTGAAACTGAAACAGGCTTCAGCACAGGAGACGAAGGGGAAAAAATCTGCCTCTGCCTCCCAGCTGGTTTCAGTTTCTTTTTCAGTTTCAGCACAGTCTGACTGAGCACCAGCAGCTGATTGGCCTCCCAGAATACCCCCAATCAGCTGTTGTGAGTTGCTGGGGAGGAAAACAAGGGGGGGGGGAGCTGGGAGGCAGAGGCAAAGGCAGATTTTTTTCCCCCTTTGTCTCCTATGCTAAAACCTGTTTCAGTTACCTGATTCAGCACGGGAGACAAATTGCTGGGAGGCAGAGGCAGATTTTTTCCCCCTTGTTTTCCTCCCCAAAAGCTGGGTGCGTCTTATACCTCAGAGCATTTTATACAGTGGTCCCTCTACTTACGAGCTACTCGGCACACGAGTTTTTCGCCTTACGAGGAGAAAAAGTAGCCACGCCCT
>JANHFR010001823.1:45553-57329 GCA_032468015.1 Mimophis mahfalensis | reverse complement strand
TTGAGTTGTGCTTAACAGATTGTAAGCCGCCCTGAGTCTCCGGAGAAGGGCGGCATATAAATGGGATTAAAAATAAAAAAATAAAAAATTCGGGTTCCAACCCGAAAATCCAGCCAAGTTTTAGATCGGTTTACGATCCAAAACTCGGCTTCCAAACAAAAAACAGCACAGAAAGCTTCCTTTCTGCACCATTTTTCCATCTGCGCAAGTGCACAATTGCACAATTGCCTGCGCATGCGCAGTGAGTGGTGCTTCAGGACGTGACCAATTTGGGTTTTTAAACGAGGTTCCACTGTACTGTATAGCGCATACTTAAAGATATTTCTCCTTGGATTATTTATCAATGCTGTGCAGAGACCTCCACCTGAAATAGACATGGGTGTGCAAGTAACATCTGTCAGGAAAGCATTAAACTAAATGCTTGTTTCCTCAGAATCATTTGTCGGTTGTGAAGCATGGCTAAACAGGCCTGTGCATTCCTGCATGCTCCAAGCCATATTTTGCCATCTGGATACAAATTTCCACACAACCCAACAATGTAAATATTGTTTTGAAGACTACGTAGCACTTCTACCCATCATGGTCACTAGTTACCTTTCGATCCCTAATAACTTGCCATTTCCTACTGCATCTTAGCAATTCTATATAGAATAACTATCATCAGTGGTTCTCAACCTTTTCTTCACCATAGGGCCCCTTTAAATACCTTTTGTGGCACAGACCATGGCCATAGGCCACCAAGACTTAAGTCAAAAAACCATTTTTCAAGACTTTGCAGACACCCCCCCCCCCATGATGACATCGCAGGCCCCCAGACCATAGGTTGAGAACCACTGCTATCATCATCATCATCACCAGCCCATCTTTCTGCCAATATGGTGTTCAATTTATTTACCTTTCAAAGCCGATAGCTCAAGCTAGCTACTTTGGCTGGATGTGTCACAGCCCAGAAGTTACGCCTGCTTTGCAATTTTTGGAAGACATTGTAGTTTCTCCTCCGTTCACGCTTGAACTTCTTACATTTTTTCACCTATGAGTAAGAAGACTATGTTTTATTGTCTAATTCCTGATACTGAAACTGTGACACAGGAAAATACAAAACACTGTAGAGTAGATAATGCGTTTCTAGAAAAGCCTGGCTTTAAAACAAAAACTGAATTTGCTACAAGTATTTTCAAGCCTGCACTTCTTCCTAAAACCAGTGTTCTAGACCATCAACCAAGCATTCCAAGTTTTACCAAGACTGCATTACTATATTTATATTTACTATATTAAAGAACAATGGGAAAAAGTGTTGGAGAAGCAGAAGCATCAAAATTTACTACTGTGGGGTTCTAACTGAATCCAAGATCCAACATCTCCACAGGCTATATACTTTATCTTCCACTCTTACCCAGCATTCACCAACTATCTGAACTCTGTAGTATGCTCAGTGAAAATTATGCTTATTTTTCCACTGGATGGAGAAATGCTTATTTCTAGACATAACAATTTCTGTTATACAAATGTAGGCCTGGCCTTCCCATTACTCACATTAAACTCTGTTCAGTGGAATTTATTCCTGAACAAATGCCCACAGAATGGAAACTATCAAATAAATGATCTTGCCAGCCTGACATGGGCAGAGGCAGAGAAAAATAAGTTGTCTCTCATATTAAAGCAGAATGTAACTTGGTATGCACAAGGGCTGCATGATCAAAAGTTTGGGTTATGTTCTTGGACTTATTGTTTTGCGTATTTCCTGATCAAAATACATTGCAATAGCAATTCTCCATGTGCATGCATATTTACCAAAAGTATGAATTTCAAAACAGAAAATTTTGAAACTGAGTCCAAATAGTGGAGTTGGGCCCTGGTTAGGCTCACAAGGAATGGCTCTGTACCTTTCCACCATCAAATTCTTCGTCCCAATCATCAAGAATGGACTGCTTCTGGGACCATACAGCATCATGCATGGCATCCTGGCTGATAGCAGATACTTCACCATTCCATGTTAAAACTGTGGATTAAAAATAGAGCTAAGAGTGGCAGCATCCAACCTCTTTATTTCAGCTTACAATGGATTCCTTATTTCTGCCCCGAATAATCAAGTAAGCATCTATTTTCAGAAGTACAGGCAGGGAAATAGGAACACCTTATATTCACACGTCAACATCATAAACCTCAGGCGGACATCACAAAATAACAAGTATTTTTGCTTTCTTTTATGAAATGAAATATGAGTCCTTGATGATTTAGGATGGCAAAGACCATTCCAAACTTGGCACATTTCCAGTAATTGAAGAATCAGAAACCAGATAGAACTTTTGCAAATCATTCTCATTATGTTCTAAATCCTATTCCAAGGACTTTTCTTAGCTGCCAAAGTTTCTACAATATGATTCTAACGGAAGAAGTTAGAAAGATGTTAGGTAATAATTTTTCAGGTAATAATTTACTGCTAGATATCAAATTTGGCTAGAGAATTCAGAGCCTGCTAGGCCAACAGTTAGGTTGATCACATTCCATTATATTTTCCAAACTGTAACTTTCCTTATTTATAGAGGATCCTCATTCAATGACCAGTTCCTCAGCAACTGTTCAAACTTATGACTGTGCTGAAAGAGTACTAGTTATGATCAGTCTTCATGCTTGGGTTAGTCAGTGTCCCCAGTCACATGATCATTATTGGTGATCTTTTTTGCCAGCTTCCTACAAGCAAAGTCACTGGGGAAGCCAGCAGGAGGTCACTAATGGCAATCACATGGTGCCTTTGGTGATTTGCTTAACGGTGGCAATTGGAAGTATAGGAATTTCTGCCCCTAACTGGTGTGGTCACAACCATGTTGTTTACTAACAAAAATTCGAATTGCCATCATTAACTACCTGTGAATGAACCCCCTTTTTTTCCTTTATCTTAATTAGAAAATGAAGTATAAGACATACAACAACAACTGTATAATAATGAGCATGCAGCAGGGTGAGTCAATAAAAACTTGGAAGAGCATGGATGTTCCCAGTGAGAAAGGTTTCCAAAGTCCTCATTAAAGCTGTAACCGACTTCCGGTTTGACTTCCAGCGGCTCTGGACGTGCAGCTCGCAACTCCCACAACTGCATCCCGCAACCCTCACAACTGCACCCCACAACTTCCACAACCGCGCCCCAGGCCTTTCCTGTCAGGGGGCTCCTAAAGGAGCCTAAGCCAACCTGTAGGGTTGGTGAAGCAATGGGAAGCAAATAGGCAGAGTGAGGGAGCCGCATCTCCCCTCTCTGATCCTAAAATCCCTGAAGCTGAAGACGGAACATGAAAGCTGTAACTGGAAAAGGAGGGAATTCCAAAAGTATGAGTGTACCTTGCTTTCCATAAGCTTTATCCAAAGAATCCTTCAGTAGCTCCTGAACTACATCAACTGGTCCACATTCGTGCTGCATAATTTCCTTCTTTGGGCTCAGGACATTGAGGGAGAACTTGTCCCTATGTCTGAGCTGGTTGCCCCAAGCCAATGCTGTTGTGAGAAGAAAAAGTTGAAGAGCATATTAATGTAAGAGATGTAAATGTAAATCTCCTCTTTCCTGCAGGATGAGCAAAGCAGGCAGCAATAGCAATAGACTTATATACTGCTTCACAGTGCTTTACAGCCCTCTCTCTAAGTGGTTTACAGTCAGCTTATTGCCCCCAACACTCTGGGATCTCAGGTATCCATAAATCTTCCTTTAGGGCAGTGCATTCTTAATGCAGTGGAATGACAGGCAAATTTCTCATTTTCAAGGTGAACACATGTAAGACATTAGCACATACTGAAGTATTTTAAATCTGCCAATTATTCTTCATTGCACGAAATATCTCATGAAATAGTATGTTGTAATTCAAGCATTTATAGCCACAGAATGTGTCCTCTAAATCCATTCCTTTTTGGAATAACTGTGCATGTCTGTGGGCAGGGAAGAGAGGGGCTGTTTATGTCTTTCAATCAAGGCTGATGAAAAACTAGCAAAGTGGCTTATCCAGGAACAGATGCCTAATCTGTGAAATCCCCAAATGAGGTTTGGGTATAAACACTAGCGACACAAAAGGATCTTGGCGAAAATATCTTGGAATTAATACAATACACTGGTGCTAACAGATGCTTCTGTTTTAGTTTGGATGTACAGACATCCGGTCTTATTTCTGATGATGTAATAGGTTGTTATTTACAATTCAGCTTGAATGCAGTAAGTGGAAGGTCACCTACACCAGATAAAGGAAGCCACAAAACTATTTTAGGTGGGGATGTGACATAAATACATTCAGTATCCAGATTTTGACCTCCCTTGCTTTCCCCAACCCAATCAACTTTGATGCAGGTGTATTACCAACCTGGAGGACTGTCTCTAGCTACAGAAAGGCCATTCTCGTTTAGTTCTTCTTGGGGGCTACAGACTTCAGCCACATGAGAATGCAATATCTTTCTCTGCTTATCTTTGTGGTGCTCACTCTCTCCAGAAGAAGTGCTCTTGTCTGAACTGGGTGGAAGCAATTGCCTCTTCTTTTTCTTCTTCTTCTTCGTCCTACAGGAGCTGACTTCAGGTGGAGGAGAGCAGCTGCACATAAACAGATAAACTGTTGTTAGTTTTACCAGTAGACCAGATAAGAAACCTGACCAGAGAAGCAAATTCGTCTTCACTGTAAAACTACCTCTAACAAAATCTTGCAAGTCTGAAAATACAATCTTCATACTATCTCCTTTAGAGCCTGAGAAACTAGGCAGCGTTCCTCCCGAGCCTCTTTGCCCAGCCCACTGTCCACCTGTGGGCTATGCTATCTCTTATCATTCCCTAGCCAACAACTGTCTGCCTTGTCTTCCAAGGTCTTCCCCACATACCATTACAACTGGTCAAGTAAAACCTTGACTTGAAACAACCAACCAAGCACTTACCAGTTCACAGGGGACAACAAAGATGAGCAGTCTTCCTCCCTTTGCTCCAGCCTTTTCTTCTTCTTCTTCTTCTTCGTCTTCTTCTTCTTCTTCTTCTTCTTCTGGATGGAACTACTTTGACTACTAGCTATTGCCCCGTCATCTCCAGCCCTTTTCTCTTCTTCTCCCTTCCTAGTCCTCACCAAGTTGGCTTCCTGGGCAGGGGAGATCACAATGCTGCCATTTTCCTCAAAGTGCCTCCTCTTGCTAGGAGGACTGGAGAGCCAAGTCCTCTCACCATTGAAGTCTTTCCTGTTTCGGCTACCATGGTCATCCTGCTCTTCCGCTGGGGAGCTGTGCTTCCTTTTTTTCTTCTTACTGCTGACAATTGGTGGCTCTTTGCTGCTGTCTGCGTAAGAGAAGTGTGGTGCCAAGGTGGGTGCAACAGGTGGTGGAAGACGGGTGGCAGCAGAGAGGCAGCATGATTTGAAGCTGGATGAGGGCATGAAGTTGGCTGTTTGTGGAGGTACTGAAGATTTGGAAGCGGGTGAGAGCACCCTAGAGAACCACATAAACATAAAATTAAGAAGACCCAGCAGATTCTGATGCTTTGAAAGTCTTTGGAAAATACCATTGCTGTCACAATTCTCTAAGGGTCAGTGCCAACCATCTCACTAATTCAATGTACAAACAGAATGGCATTATCATATATCTGATTGCTTCCCGGTGAAGGTCAAAATTACACTTTTCTCTTTTTTCAAAAAATACAAGTATGAACTTGGATCACAATTATCCCAATTCCAGAACTGGAGCTATCAAAGATTTCACACCACTTTAGTTCCTAACCAAAGAGAATCACAGAGCTGGCCATAAATGCAGGATTGTCAACTAACATACTTCCAAGTATGGAAATTTTCCAATTATAGAATTTCTATTTCCTTATTTTGCTGCCAAATCTGATATTTAAAGTGGCTGGCATGGTTGTGGCTTATGTATTAAGTGCAAACTAGGCAAATGGGGCTTATTTCCCAAATCATTATACTAAATCAAGATTGACATGAACACTAATTTGTTTTTCTTTTTGCGGATACATTTGAAGGTATTTTATAGTTCAAAAGAATAGTGAAGTTCCAAGGTAGGATGGCAATGAAATTTGCTGCTCCATATTACTTCTAGCTTATGTCTAAATGACTGGAAGGCATTTCTCTTCAATATTTCCATCATTCTGTTACTGTAGTTGTGCCTTTTGCTCTAGAACTTTTTGTGTGTGTGGCAGACATATAATCTACACTAGTTCCTAAATTTAAAAAAAATCCACATCCTATCTCCTTTTGTGAAATAAACTGACCTTCACCATTTGCTCAACTTACTTGAAAAAAATTAGTATGTGAAACATTTACTATTAAGCAGCAGGGCTGCATTTTGTTTCCAGAGGTTGATCTTTTGCTACAAAGTCTATCACTATAAATTATAGATAAGGTGCTGATCAGTTCATAGGTCAATTACTGGACCCTAATAGCAATAGCACTCAGACTTATAAACTGCTTCACAGTGCTTTACAGCGCTCTCTAAGAGGTTTTACAGAGTCAGGATATTGCTCCCTACACTCTGGGTCCTTATTTTACCGACCCTGGAAGGATGGAAGGTTGAGTCAACCTTGACCCATTGAGGATCGAACTCCTGGCAGTGCGTTAAATTAGCCTGTAATACTGCATTCTAACCACTGCGCACTAATAAAAGCTTTCCAGGGGATGGAGGAAACAGAACTTACCAATATTAAGTTATGCAACTAGAAACTGTTCTCAGGCACCATCTCTAGCTGAGCAAATAATGCTTCACCTCCCTAGATGCAATTTTTGGTTCCAGAACATAGATAAAAAAGGAACCAACCAGATTACTCTGAACTAGCAGGCTTTTAACCCAGAAATAATCCCCGGGAGGGATTCCAACAAAGACTTCAACTACCAAAAAGGACTTATGGAGGAAAAGGGCAGGTTAAATAGCGCAGGTACCCATATTCCAATGGCACATGGGCCACTTATGATGCAGGCTGTCCTGCCCTGATGCCCTCCTGGCCACAGCTTACCTAGACTGGACGGGTGCAGCAGCGCAGACGAATTGGGTGGTATATGTGGCAGCTGGGGGGGAATGGGGTGGTGCCTGATGCTCATTGCCGCTCACTTTCCGCAGGGTGTTGCTGCCCTGTAGTTATCGACATAAATAAAAACTTGGTGGTCTAAAAGGACGTTTCCATGACCCCAGGGACAGCGGGTGGCGTAAGAAGAGAGGGCGGGCACAAAACAAAGAGAGGTAAGGGTGGAAGAGGGGAGGGGAAGAAGAATCAGAAAAGTGTTTGTGGTTAGAAACAGAGGGAAAACAAGGAAGGACATGTCAAAAGACAGAAGACGTGTTAGAATAAATAACGGGCCACTGACACCTCCCCATTCCCCAGGACGTGATACCTTTACCCTTGAAGGTCACACCCCGGCCAAGCTCGCTCTGTTCTGGCCTAATGAAGCAAAAGGGTCTCTCTCCCGCTCCAAGCGGCCTCGTTTACTTGCAGGTGCAGCAGGGGGGCGGACAGGCTGCGGATCAGGGCCACGAGCTGCTCACAAAGCCAAGGGGGCCTTCCTCAAAACCTCACCCCCAAGAGGGTTACCAACACATGGCAATTCTCACCATGGCCAAAGAGGGAAATCTGTGACTTCTCAGTCAATTAATATCACCTTAATTGCTCAATTCAATCAATTTTAGATTGATTGATTTATTTTTTGGTCCTGGTCCTGTCCTCTTCTTGGAATGCAAGTCTCAGCATGCCATTCAAATGGCCCAGTATGGCTCTTGGTTCCCCCACGCCCCGAA
This sequence comes from Mimophis mahfalensis, assembly GCA_032468015.1. Classification (NCBI taxonomy): domain Eukaryota; kingdom Metazoa; phylum Chordata; class Lepidosauria; order Squamata; genus Mimophis; species Mimophis mahfalensis. The sequence continues at coordinate 49,592 of JANHFR010001823.1, read as the reverse complement.
AAAAGTTCTACATCTTACTCTTCATCGCCAGAAAGAGAAAGGGGAGGGGGGAGCAAACTCAACAAGGCCATGGAAAACAGTCCTGATACAGAGACTGCAAGTATAAAGCGTCCTTCCTGCAAATGCTGTCTACTGCACTGGGGCACCCCACGTTTGCTATGATTTTGGCTACTGCCTGCATATACAGGTAGCCCTCAACTTGCAATTCATTTAATGATCGAAGTTACAACACCGAAAAAAGTGACTTATTCCTGTTATTCAGTTACAAACATTGCAGCATCCCCATGATGATGTGATCAAATTCAGATGTTTGGCAACTGGTTCATATTTATGACCGCTGCTATGTCCCAAGGTCATATAAACAACTTCTGAGGCCTTCTGACAACTATAGTCAATTGAGAAGCCAGATCCACTTAACAGCTAGTTATTATCAACTGCTGTAATTCACTTAGCAATTGAGGCAAGAAGTGGGGCAAAAGTCACTTAACAAATGTCTCACTTAACAACAAAAACTGTGGGCTCAATACTGGTCATAAATCAAGGACTACCTGTAGATGACTCTGCGCATATATCACACCTTTATTGATGGAAAGGCCATCTGGTTTTCCTTTAATCAAGGTTTCCCCCTTTCTCACCACCACTCCTTCACCCCACCCTCCACCCCGGAGAATGGTATGCTCCATTCCTTCCCCCAAACGCACCTTCCTGGCAGAAAGTGCCAGTTTTTTTGCAGGTGGGGGCGACATGGTGCTTCCCAACTCCAGATTGGCCAAATTAGCCAACAACGGGGACTTCATCTTGGCAAACTTGGTGTCCTCAGAAGCATGTTTCCCAGACACAGAGTCCGATTCCTGAGAGGAAGAGTAGCCATCAGCTCCCACTGTGGCCTGAGAAAGTCCCTTAATTGGCTTATGAGCCGGACTGGAGGAAGATGAGCTGCTAGACGATGACGAAGACGTCAAGGAGGAGTCCTTGCTTGGTAGCTCCGTACTTTCCTCATGCGCTTTGGCTCCAGAGCTGCCTGAGAGCTGCAAAGATGCCATCAAGTTCTTACCTCCCCAGGAGCTCTGCCTGGCCAGCTCCAGTTTAGCACTGTCAACTTGTCCAAAATCCTGAGAAGTTTTGAAAGAGAAGGGTGGCTGCTTCTTGGACCTCTTGCTGAAGTCATCCAAGAAAGCAGGCTTACTGGAGAGTTTGGGAGAGGAGAATCCAACAGCAGGTATGAGCTTGGGAAGCGGAGGAGGAAGTATCCCATTCTGAGTTTTGTTGTTGGAAACAAAGGTGTTGCGGGAAACAGGAACACCAGATTCCTCGGGGCCTGAAGCCTTCTTAACCTGAATTGCATCTTGTCTCTACGGAGAAGATAGATAAAAGTGTTGGATCGATGAAAGTATCCACTGCACCACTATCTCCGTAATAGGCACATACACATGTACCCGAGAGATGAAAAGCTGGCTATAACTCTGGAGGCCTTGCCAAATGAAATAAGGTTGCTGTTATATATCTATATTAACCTAACCATCTTACGATTCAACCCTACTGGATCAACTCAAATAAGTTGAATGGAATTACTACAGATTAGAGTGAAATTCCACCGTCTCTGCGCAAGTTCTCACAACAATAAAGCTGTACAGCTAGCAGCCAGATCTGAGAAATTAAAGGCAGAGCAAGGTTTTTATTGTCTGGGAGTGGAGCATTGTTACTTAATAGCTATATTATATGGATTCCTCTTCAGTGGTTCAAAATTGACTACTCGGAGGCCAATTTTCCCACCTGTGTTTTCTCCCCTAGGTTCACACAGACACATTAGACAAATTTTGGAGTCTGGCTGTGGTGTGCCACTCACTTTGCTTATCAGTGGTGATGCAAGGGTACCATTAGTTACACTTTTCTTCAAGTGATCAGAGGAGATATTTGTTCGGCTGGGCATTGAGCAATTGCTTTTGGAGACAAGTCCTTCAGGATTCTTCTTAGTGCTTGGGATCCTTAAAGAAAATTACATTATTTCATTAATCTATTCATCAATTTGCCTGATCTTCTGCCTTTCAGTAAACATTTTCCTCAAATATGCCTAGCGGCTAACCAGGAATGAGGGTAACTATTTGAACACCAGAAAGGTAGAAGCCACTGTTCCAAGGGAACATTTGGTCACTATGTATTTTGCATACATTACTCCATCCCCACTCCATTATTACATGAAGTAATATATACAAAATACATAGCAACCAAATGCTCCCTTCTGAAGAATTTGGTTCTGAAGACTATTGCACTCAAAAGGACTTGGGATTGAGGATGTCCACAAAAACATAGGAAGCCGCCTTACTCCACGTCAACCCAGTGATGTAGTCTGACTCTGTACTTACATCAACGGGCAGCAAATCAGAGATGGAGTCTTTCATCTCTGCCTGAAGGTGCTGGAGACTGAACCCAGAACATTTTCCCCCCCACAGCAAGCATGTTGGCCAGAGGTGGTATTTAGCCAGTTCCAACAGGTTCCAGAGAACCGGTAGTGTTAATTTTGACTGGTTCAGAGAACCGGCAAATACTACCTCTGATTGGCCAATACCAGCAAATACCACCTCTGACTGGCTGACAGCATAGCCACGCCCACTGAACTGGTAATAAAAAAAATTGAATCCCACCACTGATGTTGGCCCTTCCCTAACAGAAAGGATGGCTGGATGCCATGATACAGTGAACATATTTCCCAATTATTAACTAGGCCAAGAGTAGTACAAGGAGATGTGTGCCACTCAGGCTACCTCCCAGCCATCTAGACTTGCAATGGCACCAGTTAGGTCATCCCTAGTATTAATGCTATCGATTTTTGTTAGATAATAACCCTGTGGTGGAATGAAATAAAATCCTATCAAATTTCACCAGCTTTTAAAAGGGCATAAAATAAGAAAGCAGAAAACAAGAATGGCCTAGACGATACCAGCTCAGATATCGGGGTGACAGCAACAACACCCAAAGGGAAAGCAGGAGAAAGTAATAGGAACCACAAGCATCTCTTACCTAAGATAGAAGAGCACATAGGCCTGCTGGTTGAGAACAACTTTGATGTTGCTTGAATGTACCAGAGAATCATTCATCTGGTACCACTGCTCGTTACTAGCCTAGATATACAAAGAAAGAATAATTGGTCACTATCCCTTAGTAAATTCTCCTCCTCCTCCTAAGATGATTACATACATGTATTCATTTATTTCATTCATTTATTAGTAGCAGAAAGCCAAGAAAATCAGCCCAAGCACAGCAATGTCTAAAGGGTAATACTGGAGATTATCTAAGAAGGTGGATAATGTCATACCTAATCCTAATATACTTTGCCTTTGGTGTCTAGCTAATTAATGTTATTAGACTTAAGACATTAGGACAATCACTGTCTGGACTGAGCTCAACTGAGCTTATGATGTCACATCACTTCCAGTAATCTATAGCTTGGACATCTCAGAAAATCCCCAGATCATAGGTTCTTCAATAACCGGGAAAATTTGGAGATGGGTCACAAGACACAGAAACGTTCTGCATGGACATCAAGAACAGAGAAACAAAGTAAAACAGTTCTGGTGGTACATGGCAATTTTTTTGAACTTCTCAAAAGGCATGGAAGTAAAAAAACCCCGCCCCCGAAGGCTAAAGCACACTGATCAACTGTTACCCATAGCCCAGCGTATCCACAAAGACCCACCTTGACATAGCAGTAGTAATGCCCTGCATGGCAGCTGTATCCTGAATGCACAAGTACAGCGTAAAGGCCATACATGACAGGGTCACCACTGCTCTGCGACATGTAAGGACGAATATTCAGGAATTCAGGGTAACCCACATCCTACATGAGAGAGAGAAAGCATTCGTAAAAATGTGCTCCCCCTTCTATCCACCCGCATAAAGAGCATCAGCCTCACCAGGCACAAGTCAGTGATCTATATGAGGTGCGTAAATTAAGTAATGAGATGGGCAACGTAGCGTTTGATCTGGCAACACTTGGGAGGTGGGACTTGGAGGGGCGGCAGGTGAACATGTGATACACCTT
>JANHFR010001823.1:29221-41282 GCA_032468015.1 Mimophis mahfalensis | reverse complement strand
AAGGCCTGGAGGAACATTGTGCATGGGGTCGCGATGGGTCGGACACGACTTCGCAACTAACAACAACAACAACAATATTACAATTGGGTTCAAAGTAACTCTTTGTCCCAAGAAGCACTGCTCCTAGATTTCAGTTACAGAAATCAAAGTAATGATTTCTAAAGTAATGGAACATATCCAAATCCTAAACAAAAAACCTCAAATGCAGCAGAATCTAAAATCACAGCCTAACTTCATTATATAACATTTTCTTAAGAGAAAATTGCTTAATATGCTTCCTAGTCTTAAACACATTGAGATTAAAGCATAACCTCATATATATTAGAAAAATCCTAATGTTTTCCACAAAACACTATCAGAATAGAGGAATCAGAAATCTGTGATTCTAAATTGTAGAGCAATTAAAAAAATAACCTCCGATCAAGGAGGGGGAAAAAATATTCCGCGTAAAACGGGCAGAATCATAGAATTTGAAATTATATTTTGGAATAAATAACATCATCATCTGAACAACACTTCTGAATGGTCAAATATTTCTACCTGCCTGATCTTGCTATGATCCTTACTACAGTCCTGTAATGCAGTGCTTCTCAACCTTGGCAGTTCGAAGATGCGTGGACTTCAATTCCCAGAATTCTGGGAGTAAAAGGGCATAACTTCCTCCCACAATGCATGGAAGATTAAGTACAACTGGGGATCCTATGCCCATGGGATTGATGAGATCGTGGCAGAAGCAAAATCAGACATAATTTTCTAGTTTTGGGGACAATAATTCTGCCTGCATCGATGCTCAGAACGTAATAATGGGAATGAGAAAGAAGTAGCTTACCAGAAGCAGCCCTGAGTCCATCCGATCCCTTTCAATTCCCCCACTAAAAGACATACACCAACAATGTTGCGCACATGTACCCTCTAAATGCCTCATTCCCTGACCATTCACCTTCCCTGGGCTGCTCTGCCAGCCATAACCTTATATTTTTAAGAAATATAGGCCTCGGAAAATGAAACGGGTAATTCCTATAGCCTTTGCTCTAAGCACACAGCACTGCAAAACCCGCACAAACCCAGCCACACACTTACAATTGCGGCTGTGCTCCTTAGAAAGCAGATAATTTGCTAGAGGTGGGGTGTACGTCAGACACTGCAGAGTTGAGTTAAGGAAGCAGGTGTTGCCCAGGTTATGGAGACCAGCTCCAACACGGTATACCCGCTCCCATTTTAGAGAGAGTCGCTCCAGAGGGAAAAGGACCTTTTGGGGAGCTGGCACCCCATCACTTCCCAACACATGCTCGTTACCTGTCGGAAGAAAAAAGGAGAAATCAGCACGTCAAAAACAAAAGAAGAGCTCGTTCTCCAAAAGACAAAAGTACAACGAACGAGGCAGGCACCTTGTTTTCGTATGGGTCCCTCTTCAGAGCTCTTGTGCCGGCTGCAGTTTTCTGTCCTCGGGTTCAACAGAACGTACTTGCTCTTGAGGGTCTCCAACTGGTAGGAGAAGTTTTTGGAGGCTGGTTCAAACTCAATCTTTTGCAGCAAAATCTTCTTGGCAGAAGCTGCCAACAATTTACCCAGTTCAATATCGTCCGCTGAGTCTTTTCGCCCAGGCTTTAGGGCTTCTTTTAATTTGTCCACTATCGGCATGGTGCATCACTTGGTAAAGGCAATAACCACCATCTTAGCAAGGCAACTTCACTCTGCAAAAAGAGGTTATTCGACCTCAAAATCAAATGCCTCTAGCACAGCCCTCTTTTCTCTATACTGTAGTAAACTCCACCCTCAAATATGTTATTGAGCCAATCTGACAATCTTTCTTTTTTTACTTCTACCTCTGTTTTGCTTGCTGCGTCTCTCATCTTCCTATGTTGAATATGGAGTATAAGGACTGGGCAGGTACCTTTTTAAATTGCCATGAACTTTATGATGCTTTAGAAATCATGATGAACATGAATTTGGTTTCCACAAGACAGCTTCTGTTAAAAAAATCTATAACCAATCTACCTTTAGATTAGTAATCTAATCTTCATAAATGATCAGGTAAATTCAGAGCACATCTATAATTCAGATTTCCCAACTCTAAAATTTCAAATAAAAATGGGTAGCAATAAATATATACTATCTATTAAGTTAAGATACAGGAATAAAATTCCCATGACAAAAACTAGAAATACACTTATTTGAAAGGCAGAACTGGATAAAAATTACAAAGTATATTTTTTTTCACATTTTTGAAAAGCCTACAAATCTATGTATATCGTTAAGCCTTTTAATGTTTCCTTTAGCATCTCATACCTCCCGGACCCAAAATTCTCTACTCAGTAAACATATTTTTTCCCCAAATATCCAACAAAGGATTAATTATATAATAGCTTTTGCTGCATATGAGGGCTCTAGATGTACTTTCATGTTGCTTTGCAACTAACTGGAAATTAACTTGTAAATGATGCATTTCTGTTTTCTGAAATGACTGTGCTCTGGAACATGCAATTCACATTATAGCCTTTAATGAGGTGTGAAATTTGCTTAGTCTTTAGACAGACAAATTAGCAACCATACCAAGAACTATAAATAACATAAATAAATAAAAGGGCTCACACTATTATCTGACCATTTGCTGGATTGCCTTGAAATTTGATTGGCAATAGTTTTACTTTCCATTAAGACACCCCAGGGTCCCTACTAATAGAAGATTAAAACATGCTGCCAGGGTGGAATAGATGGAATCTTTCTTATAAATGTAACTAACAGGCCTTGCTGAGGGAAAAATTCATATTGTACTATTTTTGAAGGAAAAGGTTTGCATCATGTGTCCCTTTTTTGGGAACCAGGTATTTTTCCAGTGTGTGTGTGTGTGTGTGTGTAGGTGATTGTATACATGGAATGCTATCACACACATTACACAGCATACTATTATCTGAACATGAGCACCTCCCTAAAATAAACAGTGCCAGGAAAGTTTCCTCAGTCCACCTTGCTTCAAATTTGCCACTCACATTTTTTCCCATTCTCCCATTAGAACATAGAGAGGTCATAGTTATCTAACAATAACAGTCTCCCACACCTGGGATCTTCTAGATGTGCTGGATTACATCACAAAAATTCCAGCTAGTGGGCAATTAAATACAGCATATCTGGAGGGCACCAGGTGTTATACCCAAAACAAATCTCACCCACTTGGCAAGCGGCAGCATCTAGCGGGGCAGCCAAGGGCACACAAGATAGGGATGCTAAGGGCATGGGAAGTGAGAGGGGGGGCTGGAGCTGCAGGCGCATCCTTGCACCTGAGAGTATGTCAGGAGAACTGAATCATCCGAGGAGAAGCGAATGTCACTGGGTGCCTGGAAGCAAACTTCTCCAGCGCAGCCTCACAAAGGGATTCTATCCGAGATGAAAGGGAGGAAGGAGACAGGTTGCTTTGGGGAGATAACAGGCCCAAAGGAGCCCAGCGTTTAGCAAAAGGCATGGTTGCAAGGAATCATCCAAAATGCCCCCGTTCTAAGGGGGAAATGCTTCGTCTGCCTCCCGATCTGTTCAAGACAAGTCAGGAAGGGACTCAACTTTCTCCCACTCGCCCTCTGCCCTTCCCTACCTCGCCTCCTTTGCAAAGAGAGCGCGCGCGCATTAAACCCATCAGCCTCAGGAGGTGCCTGGAGTTTGGGGTAAGCCACGCGCAGCTCCCCCGCTTTCCCCAACCGGAGACGCTGTTCTCCAACAGCCCAGAAATCCTTGGCCGAGGTTAACCCGGCGGCCCCTCCAGCGAAATCCCAAGGCGCTCCGGCGCCTGTGCAAGGGCACCTACATGCGTCGCCTGCCGGAGACGGTCCAGGCAGGGCCTGGGCACCCAGCGGAGGAGGTTCCTCCTCCTCCTCCTCCTCGGCACGGCCCCGATTCACTGGGGACGCCACGGGGATCCGAGCAGAAGGCGCTGGCCCTGGCGCCGGGGACCATCAATCCCAGCAGCCACGGCCGAAAAAGGGGCTGCAGGGGAATAGCCGCGGCGGCGCCGACAAGGGCGAAGCGTCACGCAGCCAGTCAGCCGGGCTCCCGAGCAGCCGCCACCCCGTGGCCCAAGCCGTCTCCGTTGCACCGACCCCCTGGCTCGCCCCGCGATCCTCCTCCTCCCTCGTTCTCATCCTGACCTTTCACTCACCATCCGGAGCGGTCCCTGCGCTCCTACAGCGGGTGCGCATACACAACACGTGTCCAACGCAGCGCAAAGGAAAGGCGAGAGCGCAGCTGCTAGGCCGCGAAGCCAGGCCCAATCCGCCTCCTGACGGGGCGGGGAAGCGAAAGCCAGCCCTGCCTGTCCTGCTCTGACGCAAAGCAGCGGCGTCTCTGCCCCTTCGTTTCCGGGAGGCAATGCCGCCCGGCTGAGTCGTCTTTGGCCCAAGGAAGCCGCGAAGCGGTGGCTTTGCTGGTAGGCAGCAGAGGCCGCTGTGTCCCTCATCCCCTCGCGTTGCTGTTCTTTCCAGTAAAAGTTGCCGCTTGGCCGACTCTCTTGAGCGGGTCTACTACAACCTGGGAAGAGCCTTGGTGGTGCAGGCTGTTAGCACTTAGCCTAGCAGCCAGCTGCCTTTAACTAAGGCAAGTTCGAATCCCACCAGGCTCAAGGTTGACTCAGCCTTCCATCCTTCAGAGGTAGGTAAACTGAGGACCTAGATTGTTGGGGGGAATAAGCTGACTTTGTAAAAATGCCGCTAATAAGCAGGCATATACAAGGAATGAAGGCTTGCTAAGCACATTGAGTTAATGCTTAAAAATTGTAAGGCTCCCTGAGTCTCTGGAGAAGGACAGCATATAAATTGTATTTTTTAAAAAAAACTCGCCACGGCCCACTCGCAACAGCACAATTTGCCACGGCCAACTTGCTGCGGAGCAACTCGCCGTGGGACAAGATTTACACTAATGTCGAAGCAATAGTGGAATACAGATAGTCCTCGGCTTACCATCGCAACTGAGCCCGTAATTTCTGTTGCTAAGTAAAACACGTGTTAAGTGAATTTTGCACCATTTCACAACCTTTCTTGCCGCTATTGTTAAGTGATCGTTGCAGTTGTTAAATCAGCAACACAATTGTTAAATGAGTTCTTCTTCCCCATGACTTTGCTTGTTAGGAGGTTGCAAAAATTTATCATGGGACCCTGGGATGTTGCAACTGTCATAAATATGAGTCAGTTGCCAAGTGTCTGAATTTTTATCACATGATTTTGGGGATGCTGCAAGTGTGAAAAATGGTCATGTCACTTTTTTCAATGTCATTGTAACCCTGGTCACTAAATGAGCTGTTGTAAATCAAAGATTACATGTAGAACAGGGGTATCAAACTCAAAAAGGCCGGCCCATGGGGGTGCTTAAATCTGGCCTGTGGGCCCGGCCTGGAAATATCAAAGGACCATGTGGTGCTTCTGCCAGCCAAAACAGGCCACGGGGAGCTGCATGTGGCCCCTCACAGCCTTTTTATGGCTCACTGCAACACTCTGCCAACCAAAAATGGGCCACGCTGAGGCCCTGTGCTGCCTGTTTTTAGCCTCCTCAGCCTTTCAGCCGGGAGAGTGCTGCAGGAGGACATGGAGGCCAAAAACGAGGCGCGGGGGAGCACATGCACCCCCCCCATGCCCTGTTTTGGTCAGCAGGGGGCTGTGGGAGGCATCCATCCCATCTCTCCACACCCCACACCCCCGCCATCCCACGGAGAACTACAATGCTGATCCAGCCCTCAAAAAAATCCAGTTTGACACCCCTGTGGTAGAATCACTGAAGAAAGGATGCCAAATGAGGCACAAAATGAAATGTGAATGACAAAAATTAATTAAATTGAATTGTCCCACAGTGAGTTGGCCATGGTGAGTTGTCCTGTAGCAAGTTGACTATGGTGGTGTCCCATTCATTTCTTGAACACCACTGAAAACGGAGGGAGGGAAAGGTGGGACAGTTATGAGGCAGCTTCGGATCCAGAAGCCAGGGTCCTGCACAGAATTGATCACAGCTCCTACCGCAACGATCCAATTTAAGTGACCACACATATCAGTGCTCAGAGGATCCATCATCAGGATTTTAGACAACACAGGGAAGATGGTTCACCTTTGAAGCCAAAATTTATTCTTTGTGTGATTTTATTCCGATACCTGAATCAGGAGGACTGATGAAGTGGGACTGGCCTCAAATGGCTTCTAAACATTTATGCCGGGGAGAAAAGTTAGCACTGGAAAAGTTATTTAGATCTGTGAATAGCAGTAGTGAATCCTCAACCCCTTTTAACGATCCAATGGATTCTTCTGACTCCATTAAGATATGTAAAGAGCTTCGATTGGAATTGTGCATACGTAGTTAGGGCTACTATATCTCAGCTGCAGGAATCCAGACGATTGCTACACAATAAGCAAAAACAAAAATGGTTTCTGTATCTCTGCCTTTTTAGAGTTCATTCCACTATCTAATGATTATTCTACTCTAGGAACCTTGTTAGGATTTGGGGGTACGGTATGCCTTTGAGTCTTGACTCCTGGTCACTGAACAGGTCTGTGCAATTTCTTGGCAAGATTTTGGGAGTGATTTGCTCTTGCCTCCTTCCAAGTGCAGAGGCAGGATGACTGGTTCAAGGTCTGGCTCAAGGTCACCTTCATACCTAAGGCAGGTTTAGGACTCAATGTTTCCCAGTTTCTAGCCTGGTGCCTTAACCACTACACCAAATTGGCTGTTTGGAAATAGGGCACTTTATATTGCACTGATTTTAAATTGTTCCAGGAAGAATTAGCAGAATTCCTGAGATCCCTTTTGTAATTTTGCAGTCCTGCTAAACTGAGGGAACAGCGAGTGTTAAACATACAGTATGGCGCCTTGTGTACTGGTGTAAACAGCATTGCTAGATTATTAGTTAATTGCCATCAGTCAGATAACTGGTAATTCCAATTTTGGATTGGGAAGGAAACATCTAGAACATGGCAGAAATGCTGAAAATAGGTGGGAAGAGGAAATTTAAAGCCATTGATGCTGAGGCTACGGAAAGGAAGAAGGGTTCTCCATTGATTTGCCTGCCTTCTTCCATTCAAATGTTCTGAATCAGGGGTCTGCAAACTGTGGCTCTGGAGCCACATGCAGTTCTTTCAGCCCTCTGCTGAAAGAGCCCTGTCGGCTGATCCCACCACTGACTGGCCCCTGCTCTCCCCTCCCCTGCCCTCCCCTCCCTGTCACTCCTCACCTGGCCTGGGAAGGTAAGGGTGATGGTGTGGGATGAAGACTCACTCCATATTCCAGAGCAGGAGGCAACTGGGTGGGAACAAGTGATATGAGTTGGCCCCGCCCACCCAGTCATACCATACCGGTTGTTAAATTATTGTCTCCCGGTGTTTTCTTTTCTGTGGGAAACGGGTCCAAGTGGCTCTTTGAGTGTTTAAGTTTGCAGACCCCTGTTCTGAACTATTAAGTGGTTAAGAGGCCCTGCAAGAATTTTGGCTGCTCCTCAGCAGAAACAAAGTGTATGCCACCCAAAAAGAGCCTGTTTCCATTTTCTTTGATAATACTGTTTATTGTCCGGAGACTCAAGTGTCCACATACGAATTATACAAAGCGTCAGAGACATGCACAGTCTGCTTGTCTATTCAGCAACTTTCATGTGTTCCCAGCACAAGAAAATCTCAGCTTTCAGAATCCAACAACAACAAAAACAACCCACCCCATATTATTCTACCCACCAAACAATCTTCCCACCCCAGCTGCTCCCCAAAAAGCTTTAAATTACGGCAGCAAGTTAACTTATTTTTTCATACTCACTAAGCAAAGATTTGAAAATAATGTAAACTCTTTATTATTATTTTTAAAAATATTTTCGAATTGCTGGCGTGGAGGGGAAACTGTTCTGTTATGGGTGCTTCAGGGAAAGTTAGGCGTGACAGTAAAACCCACAGCTATAAATTAAGCCAATTGAGTCTTTTATATTGTTTTTCCATAAATAGGTCTTTTGCAGGGGTTGTTTTTCACACCGCTGCTCAAATGGCCAACTTAGTTTGCTTGCTGGCAGGCTGGGAGCTGCAGTTTGGCTAGCAAAAAGCAGTCACGTGTTGCTGCCACCCTCCAGTCTCTGTAACTTACACATGCTGCAGGAGAAACCAGAGGAGAAAACAGGAACAGAACGCTGCTTCCGCTGGCATTCCGGAATGAGGGAAGGAACATTGTCCTCCGTACATTTTGACATTCTTCCCCACTGTATGTTAAAAGCTTCCAACGCAGAACCCCTTTACAAAGTAATAAGTGCAAATCTAACAGCTAAACAAGGACATTTAAAAAAAAAACATAATAGAGGAATGATACAACTGATTGCTGAAACAAACTGAAAAAAATTAAAAATCAAAAAGTATCAACAGAGAGAAAGAAGGTAAATGTCACATAGGATATAACCGTACAGGAAGTAAAACAGGAGTCTTATACTGGACTGAACAGATTCTTTTTCCTTTTTCTTGTTTTAAAAATATATTGAAATCAACAGACTGGCCCAGTATGACATCTTTAAATTCTACCTAGATGAACAGCATGAAAAGGCCCCAGGGGGCAGGCCTGGCTAAGTGTGAGTATCCATCCTTCAGGTCTGAGAATCCCAAAAGTGTGAGGGGGGGGGGGGAGATACAGGGCTTGGGGAAATCCAGGAAAGGACGGACAAGCTCAGAAGGGGGAATGGAAGGGTTGAACTGAACAATATTCCATTTCAGACAGCGGAGGGTTTTGTCATTACTCCAAAGGAGCATTTATAATCACAGCTTAATAAATGTCTGTGTATTACCGGCCAGCTCTCCTAATCACATATTTGGGAAGAGAACATAAATGTTTGCCTACTGTGGAATTCTTGTTGGTAATAATTAGTTTCTCCATTCAGCAAGCCTCGGGGCTTGGAGCTGTGTTGGGTCTGATTAAAAATCATTCTGTGCCAAGAACTCTGGAGGAGGCAGGAGGAAAATGACAATTCCTTGCTCTACAAAGTCCTAACAGAAATAGCAAACCTTAGAACTGGCTAAGAGAGACTGTGACATCAGAATTACATTAATGCCACAAAGATGAAAAAGAAGGTGAATCGACCATGGAGTAAGTCCATATCCTGAAACGCTTTTTTTAAAACTGAAAACTGACTAGTCCAGATGCAAAAGCCAGAAGCTGCATATAACTCTTATGTCTTCCAGGCTATATATATATATTAACTTTGTAACATAATGAACGTATCCTGAAAGAGGACACTGTCTCTCTTGGATAGTCCATTTTCATAGGGTTGCTTAGTCCTTGGAAGATAACACAACTCTCTTTGCCAGTGCAAAAGAATGCCCTGACCGATGACACCACCTCCTCCTTTCATGGAGCCCAAAATGTATGTTTAAACTCAGCCCACCATGTGTGTCTAAGAGAAAGGAATGACTCTAAAGTAGCAAGTGTGTGGAATAATCTCATAAGTGGAAAGAAGAGGGGTTTTGACCCAGACAGAAGGTGGGAGAGTGGGAAAGAGAGGGTTTACGAGCTTTTTTTCACAAGGAGGAATGTCTCTCAAGACAGTAAGAACCTGGTAGGCCTGCTACCCAGAATCAGAGACAACACTTCTCAGCCAGTCATACCATTGATGCTGCCTTCCACCTTGGCTGAAATCCAGAGAGTAAGATGACACTCACTGGCACAGCACAGGGGAAGAAGCAGAAGAAGCAACGTATGAATGGCCTCAACATCCCTTTCCTTGGCACTCCCCGCCCACCACTATTGGCCTGCCTGTAAGTTTTTATTTTCATGCTGTTTCCAGGAAGTGATGTCAAATGTGGACCGATCGAATTCCTTGCAAGCTATGTTGCTGGTCTCAAAGGAACTCAAGGATCCTCAATGTCAAGGAACTCCTGTTTAGGGGGAGCCACTCCACGGTACCACGCACAGGAACCATCACTCCGCTTGATGCAGGCATAGTGTTTTGCCTGCCGCCCATTGATGTTCTTCTCCGTCACCCAGTCAGTCCACAGGCACTCATCCTGAGCAGAGACATAGCAGGGGATGGAGGGGCAGCGGGAAATCTGCAGAGAAAAAAAGACCAATAGCTTCATGACTTCCTAGCATTGCAATCGAAGATCTGATTAACCCTGCTGGCATTAGATTCAGGTTCCACGTACTGCAGCATTTTGGAGCCATCTGACAGGTTAGCATGCAAGACTGCTAGCAAGACAATACCACCAGTATGGAATTATGTGCACTTTAAGGTGCCTGCATTGGTTACCAGAAGGCTTCCGGGTCCAATTTGAAGTGTTTTAAAGCCCTGAATAACACAGTCTTGGACAGGGTGTTGGCCTAGAACGTTTCCAAGATCTCATAAGAGTCTACAAGGTCTTGGGCAATACCTTGCCAGAAAGGAGTCTGCCTATCTGGTATGAATGGGAGAGAGCAGAAATTCCGTCTACCTTAGTAGTCTGTGCATCATTCACCAGTAGTCCAGGCAACTACCTGTTTGCAATTCTGGAAGCAAGTTAAATCTATTTCATGTCAGCCTGCCATCTGAATTAAGGTTCTGATTTTTGGTACTAATTACCATGGCCTTTTTGTTGGGAGGCTGTACATCACCCAGATCCTTAGTGATTGGGGTGGGTTAGGAGGCCCTCAACTGAATAAATACCTTACTCTGCCAGTGCCTCCAAGAAAGTAAATTAAAGAGCAAACAGGAGCCATCGACTAAAAAGACATGTTTCTTCTGCTCCTCGCAGAAGGTCCAAAGTCGAAAGGGTTCAGGCCAGGTTACAAGTTTACAATATAGCATTGACTACACTCATAGATGACCTGTGGCAAGAGCAAGGTGAGTGCAGTGTGACCATCTTCAGTCTTCCGGACGTATCCGCAGCTTTCAGTATTAGCGATTGTGGTATCCTTCTGAACCGCCTTTGGGAATTGGATGGGGCAGTACTGTTTCTACTACTTCTGGAGTCAGTTCCAGAACTATATGCTGGGAGGGGGGGGAGATTCAGCCAATGGCTGCTACTTTGTGGCGTGCCCCAGGCCCGGTTCTCTCTCCTCTCCTGTTTAACATCTACACGGGGGTCTGAGTGAGGTGATCGTTAGGGATTGGAAAGCTTTATAGATCCATGCTGAGCTGCCTGAACGGTGCCATGGATATCCTGTCCCCAGTGCATGGAGACTGAAAGGGTCGGGATGGGAGTGCAGTCAGCTTTGACTCAACCCAAGCAAGACTGAATGGCATTGGAAATTTTGGGCCTTCTGGAGAAAAGGTTTTCCCACTGCTGGCCCTGGTGGCATTGCCTGTGCACAATCGTGTGTGTGTGTGTGTGTGTGTGTGTGTGTGTGTGTGTCTTCTGGGACTTATGGCTCCGCCTAGAAGACCAGCTAGCAACTGTGGCCAGAAGGGCCTTTGCACATCTTATGGTTGTGAGCCAGCTGTACCTGCTCCTGGATTGGGAGGTTTTGTTTAGAGTCGCTTATGCCTCATGACCTCTTTTCTGGATTGTTATAATGTGGCTTTATAGGAGACCGCCCCAGATCATTCAGAAGCTTCAATGGATGCAAAATGCGGCTGCATGAGCAGCAAAAAGTGTTGGATGCTCAACGCACATTAACACCATTGCTATGTGCGTGGCATTGGCTGCCAGTGTGCTTCCTGGTACAGTTCCAGGTGTTATCACCTTTAAAGCCCTTCATGGCTCAGAGTGGGGTTAACTAAGGAACAGTCCTTCTCCCAGTCATTTCTACCTACCAGTGATCCAACAAGTTAGGCATATTAACTGTCCCGTCGGCCAAGGAATGACAGGGAACTAGGAGATGCGCCTTCTCTGCCGTAGCCTCTGCCCTCAGGAAAATTCTCCCTTCAGAGATCAGGGAGGCATCAACCTCATTGGCCTTTTTAAAGACCATAAAAGACTTGGGCCTGGGCCTGAGTGAGTTGAGGGGTCGGTTTCTTGACCATTTTAACATCCATGGCAATAGTTCTACTCAATGACCATACATATTTATTTTGTATTATTTTAATTTTTTTATTTTTTATTTTATTTTAATCCCATTTATATCCCGCCCTTCTCCGAAGACTCAGGGCGGCTTACAATGTGTT
>JANHFR010001823.1:3452-15113 GCA_032468015.1 Mimophis mahfalensis | reverse complement strand
GAGTATAAGCTGAGGGTGACTTTTTCAGCTCATTTTTGGGGCTGAAAAATTTGGCTTATACTCAAGTATATACGGTAACTATCTTTTCACGCAGTGATCTCCTTTCCCATCATCTTGTGTGTTCCTCAGTCTGCTAGCCTGATTTTATTCACAATCCCTGAAATATGTTGCCAAGCAAATCAAGTCTCAGCAAGCATATTTATTACTCCGTGAAGAATTCTGGCATTGCCTTAGAGACAGCATGTAATCAATACAATTGGCCTTGATGACATTTAAACAGCTCAGTGCCCCCCTTCTCACAGCTTACTTTATGGAAGTCAAACTGTATTCTTGCTCTCACAAAGCAGACTTTAATAGAATTTCTGTCATTCAAGAAACAAAAGATAAATCCCCATGTTAGCAGAATTCAACTTTCTACCAACAATATACCATCCCCCAGTACCTTTCAGTCATCTTCACCTTGTTTTATACATAAAACTGGGCTTAAACAAACAGGGGTGTCACCCCCTTGCCCCATCTCAGGCAAATATATTAAAGATATATATTGCAACTGGATTGAGATCAAAGGAAATTCAACAGGAAGCTTTCTTGTGTTCCTTTTAGAACTGACATAAAAGATAATGTATGAATCAGGGCATGGGTGTGATGGAAGCAAGGATAGCTTGATTGGATGGTAGGTATTTTGAATTGTATTGGTTAAAGGAGATTTAGCTGACTAGCCTGTTCTTATTCCATCTCTTTCATTTATTTGGTTCGCTGTTCTATTCCCAAAATTACTTTTTCTGTACTATGCTCAGCTGATGTACATCTTTGTACAAGAAAAACTTGTATCTCAGGCGGTGAAATGGAAGCCAGAATCTTCTAAATATGCCTTACCAAATTATCCACAGATACAGCAGCTCAGCTGGTAATATCTCTCTGTTGTCCTTCCAATGTAGAGATATCACACTGGCAATGTAGGTCTTCCATCTGTTTCCTGTAGCTCCTCACACCTCCCATCCCTCATCAGTTCCTTCTACATTACACACATGCATATGCCTTTATTCTAACATGAATGATAGGTCTTCCTTTACTGGCAACAGCAGCAGCAAAGATTTTCTATTAAGTTTCTCTGTTTACGAGCTTGATTGCTTACTTAGATACATCTCTTTAGCCTTTCTTCAAGTCAAAGAATGGTTCCCCTCAAAAATTAATTTCATTCACATCAGGAATCTGGCAGACTAATGATGACCAGCATTTGTGTTCTTACAGATTTGCTTAATGTCCCTGTTCACTACCAAAATATGACTAAAATCAGGCCAGAGCAATTATAACTCCATTGCTCTTTGCTTTGTCCATTCCTGTTTGTTGTTCATTGCTGGCTAATTTGGATATTTCTCTACAGCATGCCCATCCACAAAAATGTGATTAAGCCTGAGATGATGCAACTCACATTCCTAGCAGTTACCATAGCAAGGGACCCAATGGCCTCCCTGCTTGTTCCTTTGGAGAAGTCCAATGCTTTAACCTAAACCACTTGCAAGGGCTAAATAGGCATCTTAAATAGTCAGGATGGAAGAACAACAGTCAGGTGCTTTGTTTGGATTAAAAACAACACAGTACAATCAGTACAATCAAAATTAGCAACACCAGTGGCTATTCCTGCTGCTTGTGGCGCTCCTACCAATGTCTGAAATTTTCAAAAAAAGGGGAGCTGGTTTTCTATTTTCCAGCTGCAAACAGAACCAGAAATGTAGTCTCATTCTAAATGCATAGCTAACAAAGCTGTTTGCACTGTTTCCTAAGGACAATTTTTTAAAATAAGAATCCATCTCACAAGAGTTACTCTCAACATCATTTCTTCCAGATTACAACAGATTATTTTCTAGAATCTAGAGGAAGAAACTGATACAGTTAAACGAGCATAAAGCTAATCTAAACTTAAAGCACACAAATGTCCATTTTGTTCGACAACCCATACCAAGAACAGTCTCTCTCTATAGAATGATTTTAGACTTCTGAAAAATGGGAAGACCATATCAGAAAGCGAGAGCGAGTATCAGACAGATTCCTTCCCATTCTTGACTGACTACACCCATTGCCTTCTTTAGTCCAGCATCAAACTACCCTCAGCAGAACAGAAAATAAGATGCTCAGTTTTTGCTCTACAGTTCAACACAACCTTACTTCTCACAGGTAGAACTTACCATACTTTAAACAAACTTTAGCTCTTCCCATCACTGCCCACATTTGAGAACTTTCCTTACATAGGTACCCCTGAATGGAAAACTGAATTAAATGAAATATTCATTAAATGAAATATTTCAATTTAATCTTTTAGCATTCTCAGCCAAAAAGGAAATGATGCTGGTTCAGATAACACATCCTACACACTGTCTACTTTTGGTTTAACATGATGTTTGAGTGTATCCCTGTTTTAATAACTATTAGGACATAAAATCAATTTTTAAATCCCCTCTCATATCAACATCCACCCTCTCTTATTTCCCATCCAGATCTTCTCCACAGAGACAATCCATATGCTGTGTTAAATACATATTGTGGCTTTGCATTTTTTAGCCATTAAAGAGTAGCTAGGAGTTTACCTCATAATCACAGAATTTGTTATTTGGCACAAGAAGGAACTTACCCCTGGCACCAATCATAACTTTTTTCATGCATCAAAATACCATCTGGGAGAAAACACCCCTGCTCTGACACCATAGCTCTAAATCTTCTGCAGGAGAAACCAGCCACCCTTGCTATCCACAGACATGTTATATTTAGTGTGATATTGTCAGTTTTCACATAACAAAAGAGAAAATCTTATCCAAATTGAGCTTAACACCTGGTCATCTGAAACATATCCATGAAGTTTTTTTGGCAAACAGTGACCGAGTGGAGGCCTTCACAATTTTGTGCATTTCATGAACTCATTCAAGATAAAGTGATAGAAAGTGCCTTGGTTAACCTTGGGCGGTGGGGGGGGGGGACTGAGGTAATGCATGGATGAGAAAACTAAACTGGGAAGTTGAAAAATAAGAAGAAAATTGGAAAGAAGAAATTAATGATAAACTATTTCTGTATTGCCACCAATAAAATTATGCCATTTCCATGACGTCACCAGGAATCAAGGTCTTTTTTTAACTTCCTAGTTTTTTGACTTATACACAAATTGTGACAAAACAAGGTGCTTATATGCAAAGTCTACAAATCTCTTTACTTAAAAAGAACAATATTATATTTTTATATTTACTATAATTACTGTAAGATTTTTCAGTATAGTCATTTTCAATATTCTGAAAATATTCTCTGGGCTTTCTTTTGGGTTTTACTTTGTTGGCAATTCAACATTTTGTTTATTCTAAGGCAGCCACTGAAGTTTACTTTGAATCTTCTATTTTTAATCTAGGAATTGAAATTAGGATAAATCAGACTGGAATAAAGTAAATAGGGTAATAAGCCATGCATATATAGCTAAGTGGAAGTCATCCTGGAGGTTGCTTGTTCGGTGGCTAAATAAAAAAAAAAGTAACTTGCAATGGACTAAATACACTTCTTGCATCCAGGATAGAGATCTGTATGGCTATTAACTGCACAACATAGCCCAAAAACCTATCTTCTAGAGAGTCCTATATCAAGAATTCAAACATTAATGGTTGAAGATTGGCTCTAAAAATTCTGATCGCTGGCCTGAGGATATTCCAGAAGAATCGGAGAAATATGCCAACACATATGCATCTACCCCTTGGTACCTATGATAAAGAACCCTAGTTATTCCATAGTACACTCTTGGATTGACTCAATGCATTCATCATCTTTCCAGCACCCAAGGAAGGGTCACCATCGATTAGAAAAACGTTAACAGATCAATTAATGACTCTCAGGTTGAATTAGAGCCTAGATTTACAAGGTTACACTGCCCAGAAGAATGTGCCTAGAAGTCTCAACTGAAGGGATGAAACCCAAACTGAACACTGTGGAAGTCAAGCTTTGGTACCGAGAATGAGTGTGTGTCTACTGTATGTTTGTGCGTACACATATACATACACACACGCACGCACACACACACACACACACACACACACACACACACATGCAAAGATAAACTCCTAACAACCTCAACTTCTCAGCACCTTCAATTGCTGTTAAGTAGGTCTCGGTACATAATTCTGGCGTTCAAAACCCATTCACAAAATCATATCCACCCTTAGCTGTTCTTACCTCTCCCCTCTATACATATTGAGCATGTCTGCCTGTTCCTTTTTTGCAAGCATTATGCATGTGCATATTCATCCCTTATCTAATTACTTTTAAAACATCAAAATAAAAATCATTTGAAAAGGAAAAAGATAATTATTTGACAAAGGAATATAATTCAACAAGAACAGGAAGCCAGCCCATTAGTGCAGGCCAAGATAGGCTCTACTTTAAAAGTTTTAAAACAGGTGGAAAGGGTTGAAGGAATTAGGGCTTGATCCCACAAAAGAAAGGGGAATGGGAAGGTTCTTTACACAACTCTCCTTGTCTCAGTGTGATGCCTTAATCCTGAATGTATACTACCAAAATCATGTGCATTATCAATTTATAAGCAAAGTTGTGTTTCAGATGGGATCTGAATTCCTTCTATCGAATGCTGATCTTATGTAACAGGCATGGGATGGGAGGGGGCACTTTCCTGTGTGGCACTTAGAAGAGTCATGGAAAAAGAGGCTATCATCTAACAGTCACCAGATATCCAATATTATTCATGGCAGGCTGCTGCCACAGACTCAAGATCTGTAGGATGGTTCAATGGGACGGACTGATTGCAGTTGTACAGAAGTTCCTTTGGATGGTGTTGTGGCTGATGGCACAAAACAATGCAAATAAAAATAGCATAGTGTTGTGGCTGCTGCAATAGAGTCTGCAAACTGTACCACAATTCTATGCAATGGAATGTCAGTAAGCAGACATCTGTTGTTTCTCCAAGGACCATGTCAGCCAAGAGAGCTTCCCAAGGGAAGTTAACAGGAGCACAAATGTGCAAATGTGCCTATGTAAGCAAGGGGAGATGGCCTAAGGGAAGGGTCTGCAAACTTAAACCCTCAAAGAGCCACTTGGACCCGTTTCCCACAGAAAACACCAGGAGCCAATAATTTAACAACTGGTATGACTGGGTGGGCGTGGCCAACTCACATCCCTTTTTCCCACCCAGTTGTCTCCTGCTCTGGAATATGGAAGGAGTCTCCATCCCACACCATCACCCTTACCTTCTCAGGCCAGCCAAGGAGTGATGGGGAGTGGAGGGCAGGGGCCAGTCAGTGGTGGGATCAGCTGACAGGGAGCTGCAGCAGAGGGCCAAAAGAGCCACAATTTGCAGACCCCTGGCCTAAGGACATCAAAAGAACCCCTCTGGTTTTGACTTTCTTCCCATCTGGAAATGCCCCTAGAAGTTCACAAGTAGGGGACAAATGTCTCCAGCGGGAACTCATGTGGCTGCATGACGATTTTAAATCCATCAGCAGGACCAATTCTAACATTATGGCAGAAAGAAGTCATCATCTCAGGCAGCAAATCATGCTGAAGAGAACAACAATCTCTCCATTCCTTGTGGGTTCCCAAAGAAATATTTTCCCCTGCCCCTCATCTGCTGCTAATCTGAAATAACATTCGGATGCCTATCCAGTTGCAAAGCGCAGGTGGAACAGCAAGACGAAATATTTTCTTAACTAGGACAAATGGAATGTTTTAATTGGATTGGTTTTTAAATAATCCTTTCCATTTTTAAGTTATCCTTTTTAGAGATTAAAAACCCAAGCTGTAAGAGAGTATGGTGTATCTTATCTTAGCCATCTTGGTGTCCACCGTTTGATACCAGCTATGCTCTTCTTGCCCAAGCTAATTTCCTGCTTCAATATCTTTCTGCTGAAATAGGAAAAGCACGCTAAAAGGAGGAGACCAGGAATTGATTTATAAGTAGCTCATTTATTTTCCTTTCCAGTGTTTGGTGACAAGTTGTAGCTCAGTGGTGCTACACAGCCTTCAAAAGGCTCTAGGTTCAATTGTGTTGGGAAAGGAGTCTGTTTATAACCTCCCAAATGCCAAAAAATGTAGAGGACACTGGATTTGATGGATCAGCAGTCTGATCTGATACAGCTTTCTGTGTTTCCTCTTCTAAAGCTGGAAAAATCTGCAGAAAATCCCAAGTGTACCCAGAAGAAAAACAATCAAAAACCAGCTGTGTTGTCCCTGAATAGGATGTGGGTTGAGGGTTCATTTTTCCTTACAGCAGAAATAATGAGAAGTCCTTCAGCTACTTTGAACTTTTAATTCCATCAGTCCCAGCTATCAGAAGAAACTGGTTATTATAGCCTCAATCATTACAAACATAAGTATATAAGGGGAAAGTGGAAGGCAAGTGATGAAATATACATTACAGTGTCATGATGCAAGTCCTATGATGTCATACTTATGTCCAACATTAGGGGGCAAGAATTCATGGGCAGGTTTTGCACTGTGATATTGTCACATGGGTATCACTCTTCCGCCATTGTAGCTAGCTGTACCGAGGACTGTAAAGCTGCCTACTTTCAGTAGATTAAAAGTCCAAAAGCAGTGCATCCTCAGGGAAGAAACCTAATTAGAGCCCTACGTCGACTATTGCCTGCAATAGATGGAGGCAAGAAATGTTGCTAAACTTCTGGTTATGGGAAGAAAACAGTACTATGTTTATTTATTTATGTATTTATTTAATTTGATTTATATACCACCCTTCTCCCTTGGGACTCAGGGCATTAAAATAGTAGTAAAATACAAAAGTTAAAAGAAAATTAAACCAAAACATGCCCTCACAAACAACACTTAAATTAAAATCAAAACCCGCCCCCCTCAGTCCAGGCGTCTTTGGTGTGTATTTCTTACTACAAATCTGTCCTACTCTGCTTGTCATGTTCCCAGAAAACTTAGAAGTGGCATACTCATTGCTTTATAATTGAGTCTGTTCTACTTGTAGTGTGTAAAACATGTCATGTTTTTAATTCAGTGGATTCTTTCTCCTCATTCAAACCTTCTGCTAACACATAGGCTACATACCGATATACCAACTTCCCACCAAGAACTTCCCCCCAACACACACTATTTATTCTGAAACAGGATCAGTACTTCTCTTTTTCCACTGAGCCACCTAGGTTTGATTCTCAGATATCAGTCAGGCGTCTATTGTTTCTGTCACTACAGACAAATGCCACATCTCTGGAAAATCAACATATTGTGTAGCCTACTGCCAAGTAGTTCTCTCCCCCACCATTTTTGATACTGAATCTCCTATTATGACCTATATTTTCCTGTGTGGTTCTACATCAAGCAATTTCCCTTTGTAATACCTAAAGAATCCATTCTATCTTCGGGGAACCAATATTCTGAAATACTAATGAAATTTGGTAAGAAACAAAGGAGGATCATCTATTTTTCTTGTGACTATTGTTAGTTAGTGTTTTATGAAAACAATTATTTTACACTTTAGATTGAAAGGAATGTTTGTAGCTCAGGGTTGATCAACTAGAACTCAGTTCATCTGTGAGCTACAAATATTCTTCTCTATCAGTACAGTTTAGATTCCAGCTGTTAAAATTAAAACAGAAAAATATATTATTTTAAAATAGAATTATTAATCAGTATGGATTCTTTCATCTCTCAACTGCTATCAGGCTGTTAACTTTCCTTTTCAAAACTTGTTCTGGCTGATGAAAAGTTGGACTGTGGTAGCCAATTTAAGGGATACTAGAAATAAGTGAACAGTGCAATCCACAAAAACAGAGTCCTGAGGCACATTAAATACTAACAGGATTATTAGCACACCAGTAGCTATACACCTCGAATTTGACAATGTAGGTAGAGTTTCACAGAGACTTGTAAAATCAAATTCTTCTAGTGTTTAAGAGCCTATAAATCTTGAAATTGTGTTTGTATGTATGTATGTATGTATGTATATATGCACACACACGTGTGTGTGTGTCCATGCTGTTCCAAAAGATTAATACAGTGCTTCCCTGCAAAATTAAGATATGTAGTCTAATTTCAAATTACAGAAGCACAAGGGGCTCGCTCAGCAGGGCACCCTGGCTATAGACTTGTGGCATAGTTGATGTTAACCCAAGAGAACTGCTCCTAGGAGGATGATCTCAATATCCAAGGAAGTGCAAACAAGGATTTCAGCTAATTCTAAGAAACAGAAGGACATCTTTGTGGTTAGAAAAAGTCACAAGATCCCTAGTGCAAAAATTATTTCACTCAGAAACTCCCATGGACGGAAGAGATACTGACTGGATAGCAAAACGAAACTACAAACAGCAGCCACTCAGTTCCTGGAGACATTACAAAATCAAGGAAGGCAGATTGGGCATACCAGTTCTACAAATGCTGACAGTCAGAATCAATGGGACAGATAAGCTGCCCCACCAAAATATTTCCAAATCCCAACAGTACAGCAAGGCCCAGAATGCTGAGGGCTGAGTTGTTCGCTTATTATGTTAAGGTTTAATAAAAGGAATTTCACAGGGGGGAAAAAGATGAAACTGAAGCCCAGCCCTGTCAGATCCAGTGTTTTCAACAGATTCCAAGCTTAGCAAATTGGGAAAAGAAAAAGACAAATGTTGAAAAAGAAAGAGCATCAAGTGAAGGATGTAAACCAGCATGGTTCAAACCAGTAAAACAAGAGTCTCTTCCCCCTTAACTCGTTCATTCTTTCTTTCCAACTGCCAAGAAAAAGGGATATATGATGATATCACAAAAAGGCCGTGATTAAATTAACATGGAAACAAGGAATGTGGTTTTTTCTCATGGCCTCAGCTATGCTAGGATGGAGGCCTTGCTGAAGACATTTTTCCACTCACACAAAAAGCAGCTAGCCACAATGCACAACTCTGGATGGAATGAAATAAAAAGCTTATTATGAAGGGCCTTCAGAAGCTTAGATTCCAAAGCTGGCAGGTGAAACAGAAAGAATTAAATGGGCATCCAGTTCTTGAATCTCAGTTGTCTGGGAACTTTGTACAGTTGCTCAGAAGCTAGGTCAAGATGTAGGCTCAGAAATGCTTTCCCTCTTATTACTACTTCATATATTCAGGTTATCCCTTCACTTTTTTGGTTTTGGGTTCCAAATGATAATCTGACTGCCTTTGGATCACTGGATCAGAAGGCAAAAGGAGATGGCTCTTAATTTTCTGATCTCGGGCCAAATAAATTATCCCCAAACCAATTATAAGTTGTCCTCTATTTATGACCATTTATTTAACAATGGTTCAAAGTTACAATGATCTCAGAAAAACTAGGTCACTATCCATCCTTGAAGTTATAGCCATTGACCCACCCCGCACAATCATGTGATCACAATCTGGGTGCCAGGCAACCACGTTGCATTTACAATGGTTGCCATTTCCCAGCCAGTTTCCACCAAGCAGAATCATTTGGAGAAGCCAGATTCACTTAACAATTCATTTATTAACCACGCAATTTGCTAAGTGACCACAGTAACAATGGTCATAAAATCAGATCCATTCTCGTGATCACTCACTTTACAACCAAATCATTCAGCAAAACAAAATTGCAGTCCCAATTGTGGTCATAAATCAAGGACCACCTGTACCTCTTAAGTACTTCTTTTGTTACTGGGCACTTGGAGGCTGTCAAACTCTGAAAATAAATTTTGGGTTCCTCAGGGTGATTTCACATCTGTCTTCAAATGTGAATAACAGCTCTTAGTTTGATTTCCCCACCCACACTCCCATCCCCTCCCACAAAAACTTTGGGCCTCTGGCTTGATTACCACACGGGAAGCATGTTGATGATGATGGAGCAACACAAAAGCCCACAGCTAAGGGACCAGTGGTTGCTGGGAGGCTGCTCAAGTCACTCATTAATGGGGAAAAAAAGCTTTAATGACATAGAACTAAAAGCAAAAACACAGCAGGGTGAACATAGCAACACTTAAAACGGACTCCAGCTTCCCTTAGAGGAAAACCAAAAACGTTCTATCCCTGAGTCACAAGCTTTAAGAGACTGTAAAGAGGTTATATTCATATACTTTATATAGGGAATAGAAATCTGGTTCATTTCTCCCACAGAGTTCCCACAGAGTGGGCCTCCTCAGGGTGCCGTCAGCCAAACAGTGCCAGTTGGTGACCCCCAGGGGAGGACTTTCTCTTTGGGTGCACCTGCCCTGTGGAATGAACTGCCCCGGCGCTCCGGACGGCCCCCGACCTCCAATCCTTCCACCGCGATCTGAAGACCCGGCTATTCCAACAAGCCAATCTGGACTGAGTTGGAGTTTTAAACTGTCTGTCTGAATCTTAATTTATTATTGAGAATTTGGTTTAATACTGTTTTAATTTTTCTACTGTGTGTTTTTTACTTATTGTAAGCCGCCCTGAGTCCTTCGGGAGAAGGGCGGCATATAAGCCTCAATAATAAATAAATAAATAAATATAAAATAAATTTCCACTACCACTTAACAGCTCTGGGGCTTTTTTTAATCCTTCTTCGCCTCCCCCTTTCTTGGTTTCCTTCTTTCCAAACCCTGGTTCTTTGAACCCCTTTAATTCTGCTTTGCCGAACCTGGAAACAGTGAAGAGGTCCTCTCAGTTTGAGAATTCTGGGAAAATCCCAGGGTACATCCAAATATTTGCACTTGGAGTTCAAGGCAGGGAGGGACATGAGAACTCTGTATAATTTCAAAATAGAACTGTCCAGCAAGTGATTGGATCTACCTCTGTTGCCAAACCATTTGTGGGGTTCGGGAAGGTTGGCTGCAACCTCTCATTCCAAAACTGTTGCTTTTTCAAAGCCACACAGATCTAAAATCCTACACACCTAATGGGGAATTCATCCCTTTCCCTTCTGGGTCAGAGAAGAGGGCCCTATATGGTTCAAGCCTGCCTTTGTGAAGTTTTCGTTTTTGCGGTCGTCTCTCTTCCAGTTTCCACATACTTCCTCCTCTCGCCTCCCCTCCCCATATTGAAGCTTGTTCCATCAGAGTCTGGCAGCAGCCTACATTTTGCAGGCAGAAAGCCATCGCCAGAAATTAGGAATTTCAGTCCGCGGTTGTCTTTGTGCTTTCAAATGAATTCCTGTGGATCAGGTCAGCGAGCCCTCTAGAGCGCAAGGCAGGGAGGGAGAGAGAGAGAGAGAAAGGAAGCGAAGTACAAGGCGAAGCGGGCCGGCACTTCGCTTTTTCTTTTCTTTTTTTTAAATCTTGGGTAAGGTGGTGGTTGTTTTGTTTTAACCGAAGGGATCTGCAGAATCAGCCCAGGAGCATTCAGACGCCCGCACTAACGACAGAAACTGGGGGTCGCTGCCCAGGCAGGGGCCAACGTGCGGGCTCCCTTCCAGGTTTCTCCCAACGCGGCTCTTCCCTTGCAGGATAAAAGGGGTGGGGTTGTTTTGGCCGCTAACAAGTGAGTTTGCAGCAGGGGCAGAAAAAGGGGCTGCCCAGGATAAGAGAAACGCGGGGTCGATCCAACCACGAGAAACGCCACTAGGGGAGCCGCAGAGAAGGGGAAGGGCGGTCAGCCGTATTTTTTTCTTACCTACATCTGCATTGCAAAACGCCTGTTGCGGATGCACCGGGGAGCAGCTGCAGGCGTCGGCAAGGCGGTCCATCCTCCCCAGGAGCAAGACGGCCAGCGAGGCCAGGAGGCTCGGGAG
>JANHFR010001822.1:70152-82496 GCA_032468015.1 Mimophis mahfalensis | reverse complement strand
CTCAGGTAAGTGCAAGGCATGCGTGGAGGGTCTGGGAGGGCAAAAACCGGCCCTCCCAGAAGTCCCAAAATGGGGCTATTTTTGGCCTCTGGAGAGCCTGCGGAGGCAGTTTTCACCCTCTCAGGCTCCAGGGCTTTCCCTGGAGCCTGGGGAGGGCAAAAACCAGGCCTCCCGGAAGTCATGGAAGGCCCGAAACAGGGCTGGGGGAGGCTGGGGAGGCCGTTTTCACCCTGTCTAGACTCCCAGGAAGCCATGCCCACCTAGCAACCAGCCGACTAGGCGACACCCACCATGGCCACGCCCACCATGGCCACGCCCACCCAGCAACCAGGCAGAGAACCAGTTGCTGGAATTTTTGAAACCCACCCCTGAGATGACTCCAGGGTAATAAATACCTACTCTCTGCCTATTTTTTTAAACTGTTCTTTTTTTTGCTTTTGCCTTTATAATCTTTATGGTTTTAATAATTAATTGCTTTTTGCTTTGCAGTACACTGCCTAGAATCCCTTGTTGGTGAGATGGGCAGCCACAGAAAAATAAGTACACAAATAAATAAATTTTGCTCTCTTCTGTGATGGTCTAGAAGACACAATCGGGTATTATGGTTTGAACTCTCCCTGAAACTCTTCTTACCTTCCGTAAATCTCTTTCTAGAAGAAGGTCAGGATGTTGTCATTCAGAAGCAACATTTGGTGATTTGATTTATGCCACCAGAATTTTTTAAAAAATAGAGAAGTAGGATACTTTCTTCACCCAAAGCTTCAAGGCAGGATGCCAGGAAATTTATTAACCATTTTGTTTTGGTACATCAGTTAAATCTACTGGCAGTTTTATGACATTCCAGAGTATCTACATTTTATAATCACTCTCTATGGAGGGAGAGGTGTTTGACTTTTACTAGAAATCATTGGTTGGCTTGACAAAAAAATGATCCCTTTCCATTCTTCAGTCAATTCCAAAGCCCTGCATTTCATACCCAATAGAAATGCCAAATATTCTGTGGTAATTTTACTCACGTTGAGGTTCAAAGCTGCTTAGAAGCGGTTGTGCCCGGCTAACAGCAGCACCTGTGAGAGTCTTGACGCCTTTCTCTGCCCCATCGCACACTGTCTGAAGGTAGGAGTTTTTTCGCTTAATGGAGGTGTAGTTTGAAGAAACCAGGTCACAGACGGAACAAACCAAGGGCAGACTGCTAACTCTCTTCAAGATATTCTGACATTGAAAACCAAGAGAAACCACATCAAAGATGTATTCCTGAAAACATTAAGAAGCAATGTTGAGAAATGGAATAAAAGGCATGGTATTTTCCTTATTGGGGCATCGTGGTGGCTCAGTGGTTAAGATGCTGGGCTTGTTGGCTGGAAAGCCAGCAGTGTAAATTAGAGACCTGAGCGCCATGCAACGGAGCCCCCATCCTTGCTCCAGCTTCTGCCAACCTAGCACTTTGAAAACATGCAAATGCAAGTAGATAAATAGATACCACTCCAGTGGGAAGTTAACAGTGGTCTGTGATGTCATGCTGGCCACATGACCCTGGAAATATCTTTGGATTGCACTGGCTCAATGGCCTTGAAATAGTTTGAGTTTGAGTTTATTAAGATTTATATGCTGCCCTTCTCCCGAAGGACTCAAGGCGGTTCACAACAATAAAAACACAAAATATAAAATTTAAAAACAGATTAAACAAGAACTCAATAAATCCTGAATATTTAAAATTTAAACAACAATCAAATAAATTAAAACCCTGTATCAGTCCAGTTCTGCTAGTTGAAACAGCTAAGTCTTCAGATCACGGTGGAAAGATCGGAGGTCAGGGGCCATCTGGAGCTCCAGGGGTAGTTCGTTCCAGAGAGTGGGCACATCCACAGAGAAAGCTCTCCCCCTGGGGGTCACCAGCCGACACTGTCTGGCCGACGGCACCCTGAGGAGGCTGACTCTGTGGGAGCGCACAGGGCGGTGGGAGGTTGTTTCTGGCAGTAGGTGTTCCCACAAGAGATGAGCATTGCCCCCTATAGTCAGCAACAACTAACAAAGTAAAATCTGCAAGGACTCTTTTTACCATTTTTACCTTTTTACCATTTTCCTTATCAAATCCCTAATCTGCAGGAATTATGTTTTGTCTTCAAGGAATAAATGTCTAGCTACCATACATTTGTTTCCATAGAAAAAAATAGCAGATCCAGAATGTGGGCCTTTGTAACTGACCAAAAATAGCAGATCCAGAATGTGGGCCTTTGTAACTGACCAAAACAGAGATAGAAGTATATGATATATTCTGGATATTTTTTAATGCAAAAATCACATTTATTTTCTCTAGATTGGTCCCAGGTCAATCTTCTGAGAAATTAAAAAGTTATCCTGTATTTTTAACACACATAGTGTTTTTGAACATGGATTTGTGGGGAAATACATAAAATAAAATCGTGGTAAGTTATGATATGCATTAATTTCACATCATGGGGATTGCTTCTAAATCTCTGATAATCTTTCCTTTGTTTGGTTTTTTTTTTAAAGATGGAGCTCCAATGCAATCCACTGAGTGATTTAAAAAAATCTGTGAAGTCTGCATGGCCTCAATCAGATTCTTGTTGAATACCTGGAATATTTCCCTATACATTTTTTTAAGGAAATGTAGCAGTGTGCTCTATTCTTTCCAACACTCTTTCTTTCTTGTCATTTTTCTTAAATCTCTTTGGAATTAGAATTTAGAATTTATTGAATTGCAACATATGATAACAATTTGAGTGAAATGAAAGAAGATGTGAGGTCAAACCTCCCTTTTGTGGACTATGTTGGAAATGTCTCACATCTCAAAAAACAAAATACAACTTCTGCCCTTGACAAGAAAGAGCTACCTCCTCTTCAAGGCTTTCGTCAGAGGTCTCCGAAGACATGGTACCTTGGTCTGGTTTTGCAGAAGACATGGTGGGTTCTCTGGCCACTAGAAAGCAAGTTAAATTGTTACCTAAAATGACAAGTAAGGATCATATAATAGCAGTCAATTGGTCCAAAGGCAGCAGACACAAGTCACCTTCTCAGTCTAATGATGAAAAATCCATCCATACATTTTCACTCAAACCATGAAACTGGCTGACTGTGACTTGTTTTTTACAACTCATCCTGAACCAACTTAGAGACTGTTCTGAACACAAGAAAGAATGAGAAAACTAAGTACACTGCATTGAGTCTCTTGGTGGAATAGTAAGACATAAATGTAGCGAATTAATCAATAAGGAAAAAATATTCCAATACAGTGGAACCTCGGGTCATGAACGCTTCTGTTCGTGACCAAATTGGGTGGTGACCAAAAAATCCACTAAATGTTTCACTCTGGTCGCAAACACATCCTTGGGTGGCGAACAAACACAGCCGTGGAGATTTCCCCTTCCATGCCAATTTTTTTTGCATGCTCATGCGCAGTTAGTCTTGCTTCCGGTCATGACCAAATCGGGTTGCAACCGAAGTCAGGGAACCAATTACAGTTGTGACTCAAGGTTCCAGTGTAACTATCACTTTTCATTTATGGAAATTCTTCCATAGTTGAAAATATAAAACATTTCTGGCACTCCTGAAGACATATCTATTGCACTTTCCTTCTTCTGAATATTAGGCAAGTCTTATGGGCCTTTTTAGAAAAATATCTTCTAAGTCAGCCATCCACACAACCTTTTGGGCATTAGGGACCAGTTCTATGGAAGACAATTTCTCCACAGATAGTGTGTGTGCATGTATGTGTGTTGGTAGTGGTGGTTTCACGTGCTACCTAGATTTGGCCCAAGCATATATGAAGCTTTGCTGGCTTCTGTGGCCCAGTTCCTAATCAGCCATGGCTCAGCACCAGTCTACTGCTCAGGAGTTGGGGACCCCTGCTCTAAGTGACCCTTTGTAAGAGAAGAGTCCTCCGGGAGTGGGCGGCATATAAATTTAATTAGATAAATTAAATAAATAAATAAGAGAAGGCAGAGCTAGGGGACACAGTTATGTGGATTGATTTGAGAAGTAAGAATCAGGATTGTTGTAAATAAAAGACAATGATTGAGCAGATAGCTCTTTCCAGGGTGGAGAGCATCGAAGCATAGTGATGAGGGTAGAGGCCCAAAGATGGAGGACCAAGAGCAGAGCAAAGAGATGAGCTAAAGTAAAAAGCCAGAAGTAAAGGTGAAATGAAGTGAAGTGAAGACAAAGATGAAGACAAGATTATGTATAGTGAAGAAAGTTTAGCTCTCTGCCTCCTCCCACTTTTATTAACCAATTGCAAGAGGTGTTACACAGTATAACATTAGTTCATACATAGAGGCAGCCAATCCAAAGTCTGGGAAAGTAGCTCTGTTGTCCTGGTAACCAGAGAGATATTGAGGGGCCAGAGTAAGGAGGCCAGGTGATACCATGAGATAAACACAGCATTTCTCAAGACACTTTCTCACAGGAAAAGATTGGATCATAGGAACACTGGAAACCCCCTAGGCTTGCAAACTATGCCCCACAGAGGCCATTCTGGTACTTACAATAATCCTACACAGGATAACTATTAGGCTGCAGCATAGAAGATCTATTCAAGCCTATACACAAGAATCAGGTCAACTAAAGTTTAACACTATATTGGTGCCAAATAGGGGGTTGGAGTTGGGGTGCTTGTGGGAACTCAAGGACTCTAAGTTGAGTTTGCTCCATCCCAGTTTTGCCCAGCTCTGCCTGCTCCTACACCTTTTTTGATATTAGTGGGTTTACTTGCCAAGGGGTGAGAGTCCTAGAAATCCATTTCAGTTTCCCACAGTTGAGTAGCATAGTGCTCCAGAACCAGCAATGTTTAAACTAAGCAATGAAGCTCTTACTCCCCAGTCTAGAACTGGGAGAACTACTCCAATAACCTTAACCATCACACTTAACAACTCACAATGTTAACATCTTGGAATGTTTCCCATTGGCGAGGGCTTTATTGGCTCTCAGGTTGATACTTCCCGTGACATGTTTCCAAACTTTATCCCCAGAGTGTACTAGGCTGGGTTGAAGCAAGACAATACTATTTTGTCATGGGCTCACCAACCTCAAATGGGGAAAACCACCGATAGGACAAGCTATGAAATTTCCATTGTTTCTTCAGCATGATAACCACTCATGCAGGACATGTTTCCAACCAATCAGACTGCATATGTAAATTGAGATCATTATGATTTCTTCCCCCATTGGTTTTCAGCAGAAATTCAATCTATAACCTTATGCCCATTATTTGGGAAATGAATGTCTACGAACCCAATGGAACTTACTATGAGTGAACATGCATAAAATCAGGGCTTGAAAGCTGTAAAATCTTGACTCTCTTAAAGAAAATTTACGATTATCCTTTCAAGGCAATGATGGCCGGATGAACAGTTTTAGTAGCTCTAAACATTGATGGCCAACATGCTTGGCACATTTTTCTATGTCAAATCTGTAATTACCATTTTAAGAAAGATATTAAAGAGCAGATCATTATCCTTAACATTTAACAACTGTGCCCCAGGGTCACAATGGAAATATTGGTGCACATTAATTTCCTGATACGCTAACGCATGGTTCTCCAAACTTGGAGACTTTAAGATTTGTGGACTTCAACTCCCAGAATTCCACAGCATGGCCGGAGGAGGAATTCTGGGAGTTGAAGCCCACAAATCTTAAAGTTGCCAAGTTTGGAGACCCCTGTCCTAAGGTGATCACTTGAACAGAAAGATTCCAGTTATGTAGTTAAAAGTGTATGATGCAACCTTGTTCTGTGCAGTAGTATCTTTGCATTTATGAAAATGTAAGTTGGTTTGCAAATGAGACATATTATCCAAAAGAGTTGAATTAAGAAGGGCACAGAGGATCTTGGAAAACCGTATCTACTCAACTATCTTCAGAAATAATAGAATTCACAGCATGACCGAACTGAGCTGGACATTAAGGGGAGCAAAGTGCTTGTATGAAAAGGCTGGATTACAATTTCAAGAATTTCCACCCAGTTTAAATCTCTAGAACTGTAGAATATATTTTTGTTTTGAAAGATAAGGACGTGGTGATTTTCCTTTTTTTAAACCCAGGATTTAAATTTCTCAGGGAAAAAAATAACCTGCTGTGAGTCTTTAGCTCCAGCAACAGAACTGATATGTTTTTGCTACACATGGCAGTAGAAACACAGGAAATACTGCCTTATATGTGTTGAACATGGTATTTGTGAGTATTGCTTGCAGGAATTTTGAATTATATCTGCATCTCACTTCAGTCTCTTCCTGAGTATATGAGGGGGAATATTGTACTTAGGTCTATAAGACATTATCATTTGCCCATCCTTGATTTATTTGATCCTGATGATCTTTTTATGAATTTGGGATTCTTTACATGTTTTCCTTCCACTTTTAAAAATGTTTATAACAAAGGTATTAGACCAATTTGGGGGTGATACACTACCTGGTCTGTACCGTTCTCCATGGCTAACTATCTGCATCAACTATCACAACAGTCTGAAATTGGAGGCCTAGCTAAGTTGCTATTCCTACTAGATCTTGTCTGATATATATAAAAAAGCTAATCAAGTTAGTCACCAGAAGACCCCAAGACTGGGAATTAAAATAGGAACATCTCAGGAAGAGGCAGTATCTAACCATATCTGTATTGTTCCTAAAAATAAAAATAAAAAAATGACACGGATACACCATCAAGAGTGAAGCTTGATTCCAGGGAGACTTTACTTTTAAAATAATAACAGATGTGGCTTCCTAATGCACGGAAATGTATTCTGCTCATGTTCACATTATTCTTATACCCATTCCAGCAAAACAGGCCAAGTCTAAGCAAACTCTGGTTTAAAGGAAGTCTTGTATATAGGAGCAACATTATATTAAGCATATATTGATAGTGAAATGATTCCTTTAGAGCCCTGTCAATGCAATCTTTGCTTCTAAACCCACTGTGGCCTTTGAGAACAGTCCTTGAATGTTAAATGATGTACAAAATGTTTCTAAGGAGAATGCCAGGGGTTTTTTTGGGTTTTTTTTGCTTGCCAAGCTTAGTAAAGGTCATGAACACTGCCGTTTGCATAATTATATCATTTCAGAACTAAGAGAAGGATGAATCATCTATTTCCCACAGAGACATAAGAAAACAGCTTTAAATTCACCTCAGAACCCAACCGCCCCCCATTAAAATGCAAGGTAATGGTGCATCTGTTCACATGTCCATCGAGAGGGCCCTGAGGATATTTCTTCATTATTGCATTCCATTGACACCACTGACATTTGGCTACCATTTTCCCTCACTTGTTTGGAGACCCAATGGTTTACCAAATGTCCCGGGAGGGGTGAATAATCCTGCCTGTATTAAAACTGGCAAACAGAAGGAGACAAAACTTCCCACAAATGGGGAATTGTCCTGTCCCTGTGTCCTGTGGATTTCTAGCACAGCAAATCATAAAACGGCTGCAAGAAAATCCCCTCAGCCTCAGCCACCTAAGGAAGAGAACATTGTCAAAACAAAACAACACAGAGGCGTGAATGTCACATCAAACGCTTCAGGGATAGAGTCTCTCAGTGGAGTTTAAAATGCTTCTGAATTGAATTCATTCAATTTGTTGGATGAATTGGGAATCCGTTGGTTTTGTGACATCATCAAAGCTCAATTTCAAAATCTTCCTTTGCTATAGGTGTAACATGGTGCAATCTTGAATTCTGGATCTGTGTTTTTTTTTTTTTAATGATCCAGCTAGAGCAGGGGTGTAAAACTCACATCATCACAGTGTTGTCACATGATGTATTTATTTCCTTCACTAAACTGAGTGTGGCTAGGGTGTGATGCATCTGACCCATAGGCCAGGAGTTTGACACCCCTGAGCTAGAGTGACAGCAGCTAAAACCAATTCCTTTTATTAGCAGATTTTTAGTTATTATTAAATTTCTAGCTCTGCCCATGATTTGTGAAGCTCCTGGAAAGATATGGTTGGCTAAAAGCAGAGAGAGGATGTTCCCTTTCCCCCAAAGGACACGATTCAGAGTCAGTTTAGTTAAAGCAAACAACCACCTTATAATTCTTCAAACAAAAAAGCTAAAAGTAGAATGCTGTCCATTTTCTACGCCAAATAAAATCCAGGAAGAGTGCCAAGAAGTAGATAACAAACCAGAGTCATTGCCAAAGAATGCAGACAGAGTCCAAAGCTGGAGAAGCCCACAGAAAGTTGTTCAGAATGACAAAACATATGACCAGTATTCTGACAAGTTGCTTTCTGCAAAGAGCTGTTCCCAACCATACCCCTTTTAACCCCTCTAGGGTGTGGTCCAATTAGTGGTTAGCTGTAGCTCAACCTCTCCCTTTTTGGTGTAGCTAATGCTGCTGTTCCCTCCTCATTAATCACTGGGTTCTGGCACCAGCTAAGGGCTCCTCCCCACTGCTCTCAGAACTTACTGGCTCCTGCTGGCTCATAGAGGGACCAGCCTCTGTTGGCATAATGACAGCAGCTGATTCTTCCTCCAACTCTCCCTCAGAGTTGGAATTGGCTGCCAAATCAGCAGCAAGCTGTGGGGTCACAGCAGAGGACATTGGGAGCAATTCTTATGATATTATTACTTATTCAGGTAAGCTAGGAATCGTATTTAGGAACCAGACTTTGGATCTGATCCTGCTAACACAGAGTGTCATCCCTAAGTTATGTCAATAGGCAAATCATTTTGGAGGATTGAGTGGGCACATTTGAAAGACTGAGACAAAGGGGCAACACTTGGAACTTGGACATTGCATACATTTCTGTCCTCCTTGTAGAAACACAATAGATTCCTAAAAACCTTGGGAGCAGGCCCAAATGAATGTAATGTTGGGCAGGGAAGGGGGGAGAATAGTCAGAATCTCATCAATGCTGGTTACTCAGAAGTAAATCCTACAAGCTCTGTTAAAATGTAATCCCAGGAAGATGTGTATAGTAGCTTCCTGTGGGAGTGACCTTGTGGGAGTGACCTTCAGAGACCTGGGCCCAAAGATGCTGCCTAAGGAATGGTTAGGTAAGAGACAACATAGTCCACAGCTGGATAGCGGGCAAGGCAAGCAGCTCAAAAGAGACCCTCCATAATTTCTCAGGGTGTAAAGGAGATGGGGAAGATTTGTACTTCAGATTTGCAAGATGCTGGTAATGTAAACTTACAATAAAGTAGCCTTAACACAGGGGTATCAAACTCGTGGCTTTCAGGCTAGATGTGTCACACCTGGCCATGCCTACACCTGGTTTAGCGAAGGGGGAAAAAGTCAGCGATTCATCACATGACGATGATGACGCAAATTTGACACCCCTGCCTTAACATATCTGGTCTTGTCTCCTATCTGATCTACCTGTTAAAGTTGACAGTTCCTGATCAGTATTTTTCAGACTAGTTAACTTTAAGATCAGCTTCAAGAATTCTCCAAATCAGCTCCCCCAGAATTCCCCAGCCAGCATGAATTGAAGTCCACAAATTTTAAAGTTGACAGGCTTGAAAAAAAACATCGCTGCAAATGGATTGAGATGGCCTCTCCTAGAATTAACAATCAATGGGGCTTTGGGTTAAAAATGCAATCAGTTGCAATCTCAATACATTTGGAGACAGCAAGGCTGAGGATAATTCACATATTGCTGTGACAGTTGTGTCTAAGAATAAACACGTTAAAAATCCCTGGGAATATTTGCACTGACATTCGTTAATCATGCATGAGTTATGGATGTGATTCTTTGAAACATTTTAACCCATACCTCCCCCCCAAAAACCTCTAAGGCACCTAACAGATTCAAAATTATCATAATGAAGAATTCAGTAAAGTAGAGGAGTTAAGCAGGTAAGATGTTAAAGGCAACAGAAGAATCAGAATGATTAATTCTCCAGGCCTAGTTTAGTAAAGACATTTTCACCAAGTGCCTTAAGGTCAGTTGGTTGGGAGTTCACAAACTATTCCACAACATCACAAGTCAGAACACCAATTCTCGGCCATTAGCAACCACAGATGGGGAGCAGACTGATCTTAATGATGACATCACAGCTATTACATCACCTACCTGATGGGGAGCTATTGGAGAAAGCAAACTTCTCAGGTGCAATCATCATAGCAAAGGCCCTACGCAGTTTATACAAAGTTGATTCTAGAAATAAAGAAGGCAACAGGGAAAATTGGTTACGCAACTCCCAATTATTTTAAACCAAAGCTTTGCAAATAGTTTGTACCCTTCTAAAAAGAACTAAGCTCTTGGGTTTTGTTTGGTTTTTTTTGTTGGTCTTCTTGACCCTCTTTGAGGAAAAAATACACTGATGACAAAATCAGAGGGACATCAGATCATCTTGGGACCACCCTTGGGGACCCCGCAGAGGCTTCAACTGGTGCAGAATGCAGCTGCGTGAGTTGTGATGGGAGCTACCCGATACTCCCATGTAACACCTCTACTCCGCGAGCTGCATTGGCTTCCAGTTGCCCTCCGCATGAGATTCAAGGTGTTGGTTATAACCTATAAAGCCCTGAATGGCTTGGGACCGGAGTATCCGAGGGGACAACTGCTGCCGCAGTCATCTTCCCAATGTCCGGTTCGTGTACATAGGGAGGGCCTCCTTCAGGCGCCGCCGGTGATGGAGTGTTGGTGTATGGCTCCTAGGGGGAGGGCTTTTTTGGTTGGGGCACCCACCCTGTGGAACCAACTACTGGTTGAACTGGGGACCGCTCCGGACCTTCGTACCTTCCGCAAGGACCTGAAGACTTTGTTTTTCATGTTAGCTGGTCTGGACTGAGGGGTTGTTTTAGCTTGTGCATGAGGGCGTGTCTTGATTTAATCTCATTTTACTTTTTGTAATCTGTGTTTTTAATGCCCTGTAAACTGCCCTGAGTCCTCAGGGAATAGGGTGGTATAAAAATTAAACCAATAAATAATAAATAAATCTTCATTTAATGAAGTACAATTGAAACTCGAAACATATCTACTCGGCTCCAGGCCAGACAATGTTAATAGAAAAAGGTGGTATTTGATCTTACATATACTGGTGGCAGCAAGGATTGGATATGCCCAGTTTTGGAAGGGCAAGGATACCCCGCCAGATGATGTAATAATTAGAAAGATACTCGACTGTGCAGAAGCGGATAAACTGACAAAGAAATTGAAGGGTGAAGAAGAGAAGTCAGCATATTTATTGTGGAATTATTGGTATAAATGGATGGACAAAAGAACTAAAAAATAAGAATTGGATGGAGATTGGTCAGTAAAAATAACATCACTAGTTGGGGAATGTTTCTTTTTTGGATGGATAGTTAAAGGAGAGTAATTAGATGTATAATGTGTGATTATGATGGATTGTATTTGTATATATACATATATATATATATATATTTCTTTTTCTTTTTATTCCTTACTTTTGTGTGTTCTCTTTTATGTTAGTAATCCTTAGTTAATTTTTGTATTTTGTCTGTGTTATATGTTCTTTTTATTGTTGTTGTTTTTAATATGCAAATGTAAATAAAGACTATTTTTTTTAAAAACGATCATCTTCATTTAAAAAAAATGCTTAACTGGGCTAGAGCAGAGTGAAAACTGGGATTTAAAAGTTTGATAGTTATCAGGTCAAGTCAACTGACGAATCTGGGCAAAATCTAGCACTCTAACAGTGGTTGGCTAATACAAATCTTGTGTTTATTCAGTGGACAAATGAGAAAGTGACTTGATTTTCTCGCTGGCTCACATCCATTCCAGAAGAATTAACCTGGAGTAGAGAGCAATGGCTGCTGTAACATTAACGGAAGGATACAATCAAGATTAGAGAGGTGTTAGTACGACTTTATTATAAGATATATTAGAATACTGCATCCAGTTTTGGTGGCCATGACATAAAAAAAGATGTTGAGATTTAGAGTGCAGAGGGGAGCAACAAAAATGATTAGGGACTGGAGGCTAAAAAATGGTTGAAGGAGTTGGGTATGTCCAGTTTCATGAAAAGAAGGATAACGGGATGATATGATAGCGGTGTTCCAATAACTAAGGGGCTACCACAAAGAAGAGACAGACAACCAATTGTCCAGGAGAAAACCAACCTAGAACTAAGGATAATTTTTTTCTGACAGTTAGAACAATTAACCAGTGAAATGACTTGCCTCCAGAAGTTTTAAATGCTCTAACATTGGAAATTCTTATGAAGAGATTGGACAACCATTTGTCTGAAATGATATAAGGTCTCCTGCTTGAGCAGGGGGTTGAACTAAGTCCTACATGATCCCTTCCAACCAGTGGTGGGATTCAAAAAATCCCACCACTGGTTCACTAAACTGTAAGCGTGCACGTGTGCCTGGCTTTTGGAGCCCAGGGAAGCCACAGGTCTGGTCTATTTCTACCCTGGGCTCCCAAA
>JANHFR010001820.1:180041-195285 GCA_032468015.1 Mimophis mahfalensis | reverse complement strand
GATTGCAAAAATGACTTAATCAACCTTAGTGACATAGCAAAATTAAATCATCTTTGTGCTTACTTAAAAAATAAGATAAAATGAAATGATTGAATGTGTCTCTTTTGAGGCAGCTTCCTTTTTAATATGTTTGCAAAGATTAACCAGCCCTAATAGTTTTTAGCGAACATCTTAAGAATCTAAAGTAGTTCATATGACAGTTTAATATTTTTTGATCATCAGCACAATCTGTGTGGAATGTTCAACTATACTTTTGTTTAAGGACAGCTCCAGAAAAAAATCTTTAGAGATAGATATCCATAGCTCCAGCACCTACTCAGAGTATTTTAATATGCATGTTATATATAGTACTATAAACTTAACCTATTTGTCTTCATATAGAAGACAAATCAGGTTAGAGGCAGGTAAGAAATATTAATTACATTCTTTTTGTGCTAAAATTTTATGTTTGCATAGGAAACAATTTATTATGGCTAGAAATAAATAATCTAGTCACAGTTCTTGTCATATCTACAGTAATTCTATCCCTACAGTCAAATCCTGAGGGAATGAGGTTGAGGAAAGAATTTGAATTGTCCAATTCATTTACAGTTAAGTTTTGTGGTTAATTGAAGAGCTGAACCTTAGTCTTCTTAGTTGTACAATACATAATTACTTAAGTACACCAAATTAAAAAATGAAATTTATTCCCCCCCCCCCCCCAAAAAAAAGTATTTTGTAGTTATTGGACCTTACAGAGAATGCTTGAAAAGAGATGAGTACCGTATTACCAGTAGATTTCTTTTTCTGGTGATGTAAGAAATTATGAAGGTTCTGTAACTGATATGATTTGGTTATGTTAGAGGTTTGTTTTGGTTTAAAATTACTAGATATGTTAATACATATCTTGGAAATAAATATAGTCAGGATTTTCAATATCTCTAAAACATACAATCATTATTTTGTGAAGGGCTTTGGCTCTATACAGCCTGAGGTATGGCAACTAGAATGATTGTAGGTTATTGGTGTTGGGAAGTACTCTGATTTTAAGAAACAAATCCACAATATGAAATTGTTACCTATTTTTGAAAAGTTATCTCTACAAGCAAAAATGAGAAGATGATATAAAATTTTATATGGTCTAGAAATAATGATTGAATCAAATGTATATTATTAGTAGTTACATTTTTTTCAGTTAATTCATTTTTTAATTTTGTGTCACAGTTTATTTTAATCTTTATAACATCTTTATCATCTTTATTGTATAATCTTGAAGACTGTTTTCTATTTTAATCTTTATAACATCTTTATCATCTTTATTGTATAACACTTGAAGACTGTTTTCTATTTTACTTTGTATGTGTGTGAATGTGTATAAACCCCCACACACATACTCTAAAAGGTCAAAGTAACTGATTGTTTATTGCCTTATCTATTATGGATCTTGACTTTCTTCAGATGTTAGTGGCTATGCCTTTCATTTAGAAGGAAAAACCAAATTAAGAAAATTCCTGCTCAGAGCTTCTGTCTGACTCATGGTTATTTAGCAGGGAAGTAGGGATAGATATCAAAAACAGTAAAAATTGAAGCCCTGTTCTTTTTATAAGCAACATGATATGTTCAAAAGGATGCCATGATGTCTCTAGTTATGGCTTCCATCTTGATTTTTTTGAGACACCCTCCTCCCAGCCTAAGGTGACTGGACTGCTTCAGTAGGAAATGTTTCCTTAAGTTATCTGTATTTATTTACTTGTATCCTGCCTTTATTATTTTTATAAATAACTCAAGGCAGCAAATATATCCAACACACCTTCCTCTTCCTATTTTCTCCACCACAATAGCCCTATGAGGGAAACTGGGCTAAGAGAGAATAACTGACCCAAAGACACCCATCTGGCTTTCAAGTTTAAGGCAGGACTTGAACTCATAGCCTCCCACTTTCTAGTGTGGTGCCTTAACCACTAGACCACTGACTCTCTTGAAATGATTGCACCTTGTAAGAGCTCTTGCTGTTGTTGGTTTTTAAGATTGAATGAATGTCTGAAACAGCTTCTTTCCTGAAATGGAAGAAAAACTCTTCAGTTTCAAGGATGCAAAGAAACACTTATATGAACCAGCAGGGAGAAACAAGAGGGCCCTTTTTTCGTCCTTACTTATTTGTTATTTTGCTTCATTTATTTATTTTCCAGTTTATCTGCATTTGATGTGCCACCTTGGGTCGGCATATGAAAGGCTAAATTTACATTGGGAAATCTAAAAGGGACAGGGGAAGAATCATTCTATTACTTTTAGAACCAATTAAGCCTACAAGTAAAATAATAACCAAACCATGGCAGGTCACTTGCCAGCTGAGGAGAGAGGCTTGAGTGCGGCCTTTTGGTGCAGTGTGACTTTGATAGATCACTTGTCTTCCAGAGCCTCTCAACATCAAAACAAGCTCTCATGCAAATCAAAATGACAAGTTCCAAACAAAGTATGCTAATGTACTTTCTTCTTTATCCAGTTGTTTTTCTTTTGCCAAATGCTGCTTTGCTGATGTCAGTTTTGACAAGCGCACAACCTCTGAGAATGACTTTCTGAGACTGTAGACCCGATTGCTTTCAACTAAAAGCCAGTATCAGCTCTTTAGATGATTCAAACTCTGTCATCTCAATATAAGGAAAGTGCTTATTAGCTTTGTCATTAAAGCCTTCCCCTCCTCTCCGTATTCTTTATCTTTAGAGGCGGTAATCTAGTTTGCATTAGAAACTGCAAATAACTGGACACTGCAGAGCTGTTGAGGTTATACAATAATGAGCTCTTTGGAAGAACAGGGGTTATGTAGCCTGCCTTGAAAGCAGACAAAGATTAGCATTTTCTTTTTAAGGGTTGCAATCTTAACAGCTGATGACTAAGGTGCCAAAGCCTTAGAGCTAAACCCGAAAGAGGGATCGTAACCTACGTCTTGGAGCCTATGCTTGGAAAACAAAATAGAAATGCTTGGGGAACAGAATTTTCACTTCATATCTGGCCATTTTCCAAACTTTGTGAAATTAACATTCTGCCACCCTGGTTTAAAATATTGGACAAGCTGTACAAATTATCAGAGCAGATTTAAAATGGTTTATTGCCGTGGGTCATAGATCTGCATCTTCTCCCCATTATTAGTTGACAGGCAACTACCTTGTGTAACTTTGATAAGGTGGCATACCAAGAGTAACCCCAAGTCTGTTTCTTGACCTGCAACACTATTAAGCTGGACTCAACCATTATGTTCATAAAATTAGGTTTAACCTGATGATCAAGCACCTAAGCATAATAAAAATATTATTTCTGATGACCCATCCCTATGTGGGGAAACTCCCAGAGCATGTTTCTGCATGGTTCTTGCTAGTGCTATAATTTATATCAGGGGTGTCAAACTCAAGGCCTCAGGGTGCTTAGATCTGGCCTGTGGAGCCACCCTGGAAACAGTGAAGAACCATCCAGCTGTACCTCTGCCAGAGAAAATAGAGCTCAGAAGGGCTGCATGTGCCCCCCGCCAGCTCCATTTTCACTGGCAGACGCCATTGCAGGATGCCATTGCAGCCGAAAACAGAGCTCAGGAGAGCAGTCGGGCCACCATAGGCACCCCCAACATGAATGATGTCAAGCTCACCTGGCCATGCTCACACCAGCATTCTGTGGTCAAACAAAACCATGATGCAGCCCTCAATGAAATCGGAATTTGACACCCCTAAGCTATAGCATGCATGCTAGAAGCACAGCAGATTCAATCAAATTGTGGCACCATCAAGGTATATCAACTGTATTGGTGTAAAACAGCATGAAGCCTGGATAGTCTCAAATATTGCCAGATAAATTTCCCTGTTAGTATAAGGAAAACTAATGGTAGAAGTACAAGTCAAACTAATATGTTTGATCAGAATATTTAAATTGATTAGTTTGCTCTAATGGAGAAGACTGGGATTAACTTCTGAAAATTAAACTTCAAAGGACTATAGAGAGTGATAGCAATCCTGAAGCCTTATCACTCTTCTGTTCTATCGCTTTATTTATCAGCGTATATTCAATTTTGGAAGGAAGTAGAACATTTTTATTTTTAAAAAAAGCCGTATAAAGAAGTAGAGAAGTTAACTTCTCTCTTTGTCCTTATTGTACTTGTCGTTATAGATGAATCAAAAAATTCACCTTTAATTTTGTTTTTCAAACTTTATGTATATTTTACTTGAGACCCTGTTTGCTAGGTAGTTGATAAATTATACAAAGAATTAGAATAATGCTAGTTGCTTGTTTTCAGATAAATCAGAAATAAGCAATCATCCTTCAGCATCCCTCAGCCTTGATCATATTTCCTGGAGCTGACACTATAGAATTGCTAAACCTAAAAGACAACATATATGAATATTTCAAGAATAGACTAATTTTGTACTTTGTGATTATAGCCCAAACAACATTGTATCTACATGGAATTTTGAGATAACTGCTCCAGTTAGCCATCTAAAGTTCTGACTCACCATGGAATCACAAGCCTGGGCTAGTTTGATCCAAATGTTTTGATTTAACTGATTTGAATTTCTGAGCTACTATCTTTTAATTTAAAGACTTGCATAGCCTGGACTTCATTTTT
This sequence comes from Mimophis mahfalensis, assembly GCA_032468015.1. NCBI lineage: Eukaryota > Metazoa > Chordata > Lepidosauria > Squamata > Mimophis > Mimophis mahfalensis. Next base: position 190,697 of record JANHFR010001820.1, on the reverse strand, counting down.
GTTTTAATGGCCCCTGACCAATATTTAGCAATTATGTCAGAATATTTATATTCAGCAATTATCATAGCATCAAACACTTTTTTGTCCCCCTTAAACTATGAAGCAGTATTTCTTAAGCATTTACCTGAGGCATTTCTTCTTAATTAGCTTTATTTTATATCAAAAGTCAACATCAAGGAGGTTGTAGAGAAATTGTTTTTCAGAATATGCATGTATCCTGCTGCCACAAACCACATGGGGAAGCTATGGGACACTGAAGTGATTTTCAATCTCTCTGTCTCTCATACATAGAGTCCAAATCAAATCTGGATCTATAAAAATCATTTTAGCTTGGGAGAGATGATATTATCCGCTGCAAGTTGTTACTCCAGATTGGAACCTTAAGCTTTGCTTTATCCTAAGATAATAAAGAAGGTTATTATATAATTTAGGAATCCTTGCTGGAAGATGTTGTTTTTGTTTTTATTTTCCACATGAAACCTTAAAGGCTTACTATTTTCTGATATCCCTTGTAATCCATGCAGATCAAAACAGTCTTATCAGTTTTAAGTTTAAATTAAACTGCATGCAAAAGTGATCTTCTGTCCTAGAAAAATGAACTACTTGGAGTTAATAGAGATTTCTTCAAAGGTTTGAACTGTGAGTAATGAATCTTTCAGACAGTTAATTCAAGCAGAACTGAAATAGAAGGTACCTAAATATTTCCAGCAACTAAGGCCTAAACCTTCCTAACTCTCCAGAATTCTTGGAAATAACAGTTGGATAAACCTAAAGGGGAACAATATCTGACTTTCATTTTAAAAAAAAAAAATAGTAAAAGGATTGGCAAAATACCATTTACTTTTATATCTGTAATTATAACTTCATTTTAGTAGATTGACTTCTTACAATTCATTACTTTATTAAATTACAGTATTAATGAATTGACTATGTTGAATGTACTTAAAGACTAAAGCATATGATTTCAAACTGTTGACCCATCAACTATTTTTAGCAGCATATCCTAGGTTATTTGTAGAATGACAACAAATGTGGTAAACAATATAGTATTTATTCAAGGAACAACACTTAACAGTATGTAAATCTTATTCTAGTTGATTTAGTGATGAATGAACAATCAATAGCCTTTACATTCAGTCTTTCTATTTTTAAATTATAGGGTTTTATACATTTTTTCCAGTAGGATAAATGATTAGTGCATCTCTTCTTGGTTATTAGATACCTGCAGGATTTGATGAAGTGGGAAATTTGACACAATTACAAAAAGTAAGATACAACCAACTACTGTATGCTATAACACATTTAGATATATAGTGCTACCTTTTTCTGGGCTAGTTGTGGTTAATTCAGTGCTGTAAATCCAATTTGATTGATGTTCTTCTTTAGCAGTTTTTTCTTCAACCTGCAGCATTCAATATTGAATCAGAGATCTTATCCACACAAACCAATGACTTTGCTAGCAAGCAAGCACCAAGGGCTGTCCTCTGTTAGGCAGAGTGAGATAGTAATCTTAGGTAGCAAATGCCGAAAGGCAATAAGAAGATGGAAAAAAGAGCTATATGATTCTGCTTTTACTAAGCTAGTCAGCAGGAGGGAATGTTCTTCCTTCTCCAATGCTGAAGAAAGAGTTGTTGACTTTTGCACATATGATATTGAATTTTGTCCCCAGAACAACAGACAATGTCTTTTGATTGTGCCTAATGTATTCTTAGGGACACGGTGGCTCAGTGGCCAAGATGCTGAGCTTGTCACTCAGAAAGGTCAGCAGTTTGAGTGGTTCGAATCCCTAGCGCTGAGTAACAGAGTGAGCTCCCGTTACTTGTCCCAGCTTCTGCCAACCTAGCAGTTTGAAAGCATGTAAAAATGCAAGTAGAAAAATAGGGACCACCTTTAGTGGGAAGGTAACAGCATTTTGTGTGCCTTTAGCATTTAGTCATGCCACCCACATGACCAAGAAAACATCTTTATGCAGCACTGGCTCTTCACCTTGAAATGGAGATGACCACCACCCCCTAGAGCCGGGAACGACTAGCACGTATGTGCAAGGGGAACCTTTACCTTTAATATATTCTTAATAGTTACTATCACATTGTGAGCTACAATGTTAGTAATTGAGTTCATCCATTATACTAAGGCACAAATCATATTATGGCTTACAATGTTTACAAACCCAGGTATAGGGATGCGGTTAAGACACTGGCTGTCGACCAGAATGTCTGCAGTTCAAGACCTAAGCACCAAATACTTTGGCCACCTAATGAGAAGGAAGGACTCACTGGAGAAGAGCCTAATGCTGGGAAAGAGGGCAAAAGAAGAAGGGGATGACAGGGAATGAGGTGGCTGGATGAGTTACTGAAGCAGTCGGTGCAAGCTTAAATAAAGGACTCGGGGGGATGGTGGAGGACAGGAAGCCCTGAAGGAGTGTTGTCCATGGGGTTGCAATGGGTCGAACACAACTTCGCAACTAACAACAACAATGTTTCATGAGGAGGCATTTATGCTCCAATTGAAGAAGAGACAATGACTGTAGATGTCTATAGGGAACTTTTTGTCATATTATCGATGTTTATTAGCTCTATACATTTCACCTTTCCAAATTTTCACCTGGGATGGCAGACTTGAGATCCTTCTGTCACACTTTGAAGACCTGGCTTTTTGAGCAAGCTGGTCTAACCTGAACAAAGATAGACTGGAAGATTACATATTTTTATTTTTGTGTTTTATTTACATCCTTTAACTCCATCCAGTCACTCCAACTCTTAGGGATTATAGGTTTGTAAAAAGGGAGGGAGTTTTTATTGTTTTTATAAACAACACAAAGTGGCAACATTTCTAATACTCCTTCCCTGTACTCTTTTCTGTACAACAACAACTCTGTGGGGTGAGTTGGGCTGAGAGGGAGTGACTGGCCCAAAGTCACCCAGCTGGCTTTTACGATAAGGTGGGATTAGAACTCATGGTCTTCCATTTCCCAGGTCTCCTTTGCTGCCATGCTCACTTCCACCCATGTGAACAGAAAGTCTGCTCTGCTGAGGCCCCATAAACAGAAATGCTAAAATGTATTTTCCCATAGATAAATATGCTGTTGGATTTCATTTGTAAATATTGGACAGAAGGATGCACAATTTGCCTAGGTGGTCCAGTGGGTAGAGTGAAGTACTGCAGGCTACTTCTGTTGACTGCCGGCTGCCTGCAATTTGGCAGTTCAAATCTCACCACATTCAAGGTTGACTCAGCCTTCCATCCTTCCAAGGTGGGTAAAATGATGACCCAAATTGTTGGGGGCAATATGCTGATTCTGTAATCCACTTAGAGAGGGCTGTAAAGTACTGTAAAGCTGTATATAAGTCTAAGTGCTATTGCTATAGTATTGCAATACATTATGGTTCATGTTCCACTATCAGTTTTTCAGAATATTTTATTCCAAAGCATTAAAGCAAGCGGAAAGAGTTGGTGCTTTGCTTCACAACTGGCATTATTTCCTACTAGTAGAGTCATGTTTATGGCTCTATCAGATACCGAACCAGTTTCTAATTAGGTCTTTTTCTACATCCTGTAATCAAAAAGAGGCTTCCATTTCAATTTTCCATTTGGTGTCTACTGCAGCAAACATAACAGTTAATGTGACTATACATTTTAGCAACAGTAAACCTAGAAAAAAATCACTTTAAAACTTTTTCATCTTGCTTATTTGGTCACATACCACATATTGCTACAACATTTCTTCCCTTTCAGTGTAAGCATGGGAAATTATTTCAGCTAGCTTTATTTTTGGAGTATTACTGGAAGATAAAACTAGTAGAAATCAGGAATCAGTACTGCACTGTAATCTTTCAAGCATGCTTTTTTGCAAAATGCGAGGGGGAAAGTCTGTATTAAAATGGCAAGCATGAAGTACAGCTCAAAAGAAAAATTGATTTCATGCCTGTTGTACTTGACAAGTTATTTTAGAATGGAATATATGGACTGTCACTAAATGGTGTAAACTATTCTTTGTTGGCTACAGATAAACAGATCTCAGAAAATACCTTTTTTTCTTAGAGGATCCAGCAGAATATTGAATCTAAGCATGTTTTTTGCCAAGGGACTTTTGCTTAATGCTTACAAGACTGTGCTTTGCTTTATCTCACTGAGAAAAGCCCAGGACAATAAAATGTGATTCGTGTGGAAAAGCATGGTACAGGTAGTCCTCAACTTATGACCACAATTGAGCTGTTAAGTGAGTTTTGCCCCATTTATGACTTTTCTTACCACATTATTTGTGTGAATCATTGCAGTTCTTAAATTAGTAGCATGGTTTTTAAGTGAATCTGGTTTCCCCATTGCTTGTCAGAAGTTCACAAAAGGGAATCCGGGACACTACAATGGTGATAAAGTCAGTTGTCAACATCCAAATGTAAATCATTCGGGGATGCAACATTGGTCATAAGTTTGAAAAGTGGTCATAAGTCACATTTTTCAGTGCCATTGTAACTTTAAATGGTCACTAAATGGTCACTAAATGAACTGTTATAAGTCAAGGACTACCTGGATTTCTAAGAGCCAGATGGGGTAGAGCTTTACATCTGGGCCTTCCTTTAGTGGGAGAGTTGAAATACAGTTGAACCTCGGCTCAAGACCATAATCTGTTCTGGGATTGTGGTCACGAGCTGAATTGGTTGCAACCTGAAGTGACGCATCTGCTCTTGTGCAGATGATGAAACAGTGTGGAAAGCAAACTTTCTGTGCCATTTTTTTGTTCGGAAACTGATCCAAAACTCAGTGGAATTCCCAGTTCAGACCCTGAATTGGTTGCAAACCTGATGTCAAGCACAGGAAATCAGGAGTCCAGTCAGTTCAGATGAACATACAGGTTCATTGTATGCTGAATATTGTCTACAAGAATCTGAACTACTAACAGTAAAGCAAGTTGGCAGTAGATAAGAGTCACTGAAATTCAAGGTGGGCAGGGCTTACATCTCTTGTTGGAGGAAAAGGGATTCGAAGCTGATAATGCCCTCAGCGTCTCCCGTGGCTCAGCCTGGTCATCTCCTACATATAAAGTAGCTATCATTCTACCCATGCCACTACACATGTAGCTTTGTAAGCAAATGCCCACAGGTGTATGGAGACAAGTTACGGTTTGAAGAGATGGGCTGAAACTGATTTACCTCTTTTAAAAATACTTTTATTTATACTATTTAAACATTGTCTAAAAGTGAATTCTCAGTTACTACTTGCTGATTTGTTAAAAGTATCAGAAGGATAAAAGGAATGGCTTTATCCATTGAAAGTAAAACCACCATAACACTGTCAGATGATAAATTGATAGTGAGGAATTCAAATTATATAGAGAGGCCAGTACCACCCTAGAATGGAAGGCACAGAAAAAGCTAAGGCAGCAATAGTTTTATCCGTTCCTATCTGATGCTCATTTTTGTCTAAAGGTCTTCTAGTCATTTCAAGATGATTTTTCATCTGTTTAAAATCAAATTAATGGAGCAGGAAAGTCAGGAACCTCTCCCCTCATCTCAACCCTTGACTTAATAGAAATACTAGTTTACAGTTGAAAGCATGCATTTCCTGAACAAATCTGCCAGCCCATCCTGATATTAAATGCATGCAACTCAAGCTAAATCTCACAGGGAGCCATGATAATATAGCAGCACTAACAAGCTGCCTGCTCTTCCTGCCCTATGAACTTAACCAGCTCAATTACTCCCAACTGACTCCTCCCACCAATAAGAGCAGTTTAACCAATCAGAAAACTTCCTAATTACCTTGTTTAATGTTATCTATGATCCCTGGTGTGTTGCTTTCTTAAATCAGCCAAATTCATAAATTGCATTTATTACTGACTTACATCTCTGGCTTGTTAGGAAAGGACCTAGGCATGGATCCTCTAAAACAAAATAATAAACTACAAACTCAGCTTTCTAGTTCACTTAACTTTCATAAGCATGAGAATCCAACAACAGTGATGTTATATTTGTTATTATTTGCAAACTAGTCTTACTCTAACACACTTGAAAGAAAATCTTGTTCAGTGTAACTAAAATTCATTGTATGTACTCTTGTGTTCTCAGGTTCACTATGATCATTCATTGTTCCTTTTTAAACAGCCTGAACAATAGCAACTGAATGCATCTTAGAGAGAGTAATTTATCCAAGTACCACTTTATTTAAATTGGACTTATGGAAGAATAGAAAAGACATTTCTTCCGTAGATTATTTGCTGAAAGATTTAAAAGTAAAGTTTCAAGAGATTTAAGAGTAAAGGTTCTGAAGAACTTCTATCTGAAGCCAAAGTAATGGGATCATGATTAAATTAACTTGCAAGTATTCTGACAATAAATCGTTCCTCTTCAACAGCACTAGAAATAGAAGCATTTGGTCACTACTCTTCTGGAGGATTTTCATATATGATCGATAGCACTGAAAATAAAATCACAGATAATTCATACCATATTGGCTAAAATTAAAACATGAATATTTTACAGATATGATTATAGAATACCACATGGCACTCAGACATTTCCACAGACTAAAAATAAAAGAGAAGGAAATGCTAGAATTGATCTTGACTTCTGGCAGATGACAATATAGAACTGGCTTTCCATTCTCAACTTCTAGGATGTTGTTTGACCTCCTAGTCTAGCCACTAGCACTGAAATTCCCAGATGGTCTACTATCCAGGAATAACAATTGTATTGTTCTTCCCCTGAACATAAGATAGTACATAGTAAATAAGAAACAAAGGAGATTCTCAGTCATCTAGATCATGGTTGTCCAAAAGGTGGTTTTCAAGAGGCCACTGGACTTTATATTGTTTCTTCGCAGACGTTGTGCTTCTCATCCCAGGAGGGCTGAAGAAGCGTCTTGGATAAGAAGAAATACATCTTCAAAGAAAAACCTGAAAGTCCAGTTGCACCTTGATAAAGCACCTTTGGGACAGGAGACAAAAAGAAAATGATTCAAATATACTTTTTGGTGAAATGTGAATCCTGGCAAAACTAGTAAGAGTGAATACAAGCAACATAAATAATTCATTTGACATTAATTTCAGTTATTAGACTGAAATTGTATATTACATATTCTTACTCAGGAAATGCTAGTAGGGCAGCTCTTGAAGAGTATCCAGAAGCTTCACCTGGTACAGAATGCAACAGTGTGGAAAATGTTAGTTTCTAGCAGAACTGATGTTACACCTTTTCTGCTAACTGCATAGATAGATAGAATAGATAGAATTCTTTATCAGCCAAGTGTGATTGGACACACAAGGAATTTGTCTTTGGTGCATATGCTCTCAGTGTACATAAAGGAAAAAAAATACATCCAACAAGGAATTATAAGATACAACACTTAGTGATAGTCATAGGTTACTAATAAAAATCACACTAGGAAACAAATAAAACAATATAAATTGTAAAGATATAAGCAAGACAAATGGGAAGAGATAGGTACTAGGAAGGATGAGAAGAATAATAGTAATATAGTCTTAGTAAATAATTTCACAGTGTTGTGGAAATTAGTTGTTTAGCAGAGTGATGGCATTCGGGGGGAAACTGTCCTTGTGTCTACTTATTCTGGTGTGCAGTGCCCTATAGCATTGGTTACCAGTCTGTTGGTGGATCCAATTCAAGGTGCTGGTTTTGACCTTTAATGCCCTACTTGGGATGTGGCCTGGTTATCTGATGAGATTGCCTTTCCCAATTACATTTGCCCATTCTTCAGCAGAGAAGGGATGATGCAGATCCCATCAAACAGAGAGCTACATTTGGCAGATCCTAGGTGGCAGGCCTTTTCTGCTGTGCTGCCCACTTTAACGAATATTCTGTCTTTGTGAATTGAAGCTGGCTTCATCCCTTTTTAATTTATGGAAATCCCTCAAGACTTGATTGAGATGGCTCCACTGGTTTTAATATCTGCTCTTCGGTATGGGAATACTAATAACCACATTGGCATTCTATTTATTTTTCACTTTGCTTTTATACTTGTAGAGTATAAAATGTATATTTTATAAAGAGTATACAATGCTGATTTGATATTGTTTTTTAAATATTCTTTTTTTCTTTTTTAACTTTTTCCATTTTCTTTTCTCCTTTGTTATAATTGCCTCACAGAGTGACACTCAGGTCAGATGGTCAGAGCTTGGCATAAAAGCTCTGATTATTTCTGATATAAGGCAACAGAGATGAGCTGAAAAATTGCTTTTAAAAATAAGAGTCTGGCTTCATACAAGGCTCTGAAGCCATCATGTTAGCTTAATTGGCATTAAACTGGTAAATCTCTTTGAAAAGGACTTGGAAAGAAAATGACCCTCCATCCTCACACCACACACACACACAGTGTAGCGACCCACATTTTGAGCAAAGTTACCTTAGATTCCAAAAAGAAAATAGACCATCTCTTATTTTTTTTAAAAAAACAAAAAACAAATGTTAGTCTTATTTTTCGATGAGTTGAACTGTATCAAATTATCTCTCCTGGAGCATTCTGAAAAGTTTACAATCTATTTAGTTTTTCAATGATATCACAGTAGAACTTTCACTCACTTTGTCCTGAAACAGGACAAGTCTAAGCCAGTTCTATAAATCCTACCTGTGCCTAGAATGAAAAGAAAAACATCATGTACTGCACCTATACACCTATACAGCTATTGAAAGGGAGTAATAATGCGTGTGCAACATGAAATCACAAGAGATGATTTAACATACTTGCACCCTATGTTGAGATGGAAGTAGAAAAGAGCACACTATACATGTTCTGTATTTCTGCATCATCATTGTTACAGGGTTCTCCAACCTTAGCAACTTAAAGACTTGTAGACTTCAACTCCTGGAATTACTCAGCCAGCAAAGCAAAGGAATTCTAAGAGTTGAAGTCCACAAGTCTTAAAGAGACACAAGTTGGAGAAGCCTGGTCTATACATACCTGTAGAGTACATTTGTATGCAGCTTTTCATTTCCCCATAAGCTGTTTGCCTAAATCAAAGAATAATGCAGAGTGACAACAGAGCCACTCAAAGTGATAGCAGACCTTTCCAGTCTATACTCATTCACGAGATTTATACCATGCCTGATTCAATTTTACACACACACATGAAAACATGTACTTTAAACATATATCTTTTTAAAATGTTGGTGGCTCTAAAATGACCCTGAGTGTGCATGACTTTGCCTAGTTCAAAATGGATGCTTCAGCAATGCCTGTTCTGAGCATACATCTTGATGTTCAAAAGAATTTGAGGGGGCTTTAATGTGTGATATCCTTTGATATGAAAAGACTGTGAGAAAATGATTCTTTTATCTACAAATTGGTGCTAGCTTTCCAAAATCCAAAATTGTTTATTTTCTTTACAGAAACTGTAATTTCAAAGCCTAACTATCCAGCAATGACATATACTTTTAGACACTTACCTGAACTTATGCTGTGTTTTGCCATCAATGCAGTAGAAAAAGGTGCATGCATCATTCATCAGTTCATACATGGATCTATTATAGTAATGTAGATAAGTACCAAATAGGAAAACTTAGAGAAAAACTCTAGCAAACATTTACAGCAATAGAAAAACAATCTACTTATGGTTCATTAATCATAGTACGTGTCACTGAAATAATTGAAAACATACTTGTAAATACAAGTGTGCTTGTTTCTTTAAATTCACATAGAATTCAGTTTTGCATACTTTGCATTCTGTGAATGTTAAAACTGGATTGGAAGTCCCCTGTCTGCATTTCTCCCTCTACAAGTTTTCATTCCCCTACCTCCTCTTGATAGTAATGACTGTCATAGTTTAATTTTTTCCCGCTCCAAATGGAGTCTTTTATGTTTTCTATTTACTGTCCCTAGCAGAATAATTGAGTACAGGAATTACACTTCCTGCAAAGTTCCAAAAGGCTTTCTTTTTACTGTTCAGGTAACATATAATTAGATGATTCAGGAAAGGATGTATGCTCCATGTTTTACCTATTTATATTTAAGGATTGGATTTTATTTGAAATGAAAGGCGTAAACTCTAGATCTAAAAACTAATAGAATTCAGACACTTACTTGCTGATCCATAGCCTTTAGGTTAGATTGCGTGTCAACCCAGCAGTCAGCTTGTAGAACAAAGAACATTTTTGCACAAAAATGAAAAAAGATTTCTGGTAGATGCAGCCAACCAGAAGATTTAAAGAATGCTTCTTGTGGATTATTATCAGAAATATTTTCTACTCTGCCTGATTGCTGAAAAATCCTTGGGGGGAAAAAACCTACTCAAATAATGTTGGCCTGTGAACCATACAGAAAAACTGTTATCTTATATTTCACCATAATGTAATGTTGTATCTTGCAAAATCTATCACTAGTAAAGCTGCACAATACATAGAAACCTATTTCCTTTAGCCAACACTTATTATTTTATATTATTTTAAACATCTGTGCACCATTCCGCTTCAAAACAGATCCCAGCCAGGTAATAAAAAAATTTTTAAAAAATCTAAGCAGTCTATCAAATATACATGATTTTAAAAAGATAAAATTATATGAAGGATTAACATTAAGAAAAGTAGAGATTAGATTAAATTGAGTAAAACTGTATCCCAGAATATTATACAGTGGTCCCTCTACTTATGAATTTAATCCATTCCAAATGCACATTTGTAAGCAGAAAAATTTGTAAGTCGAAAAGCG
>JANHFR010001820.1:122015-134634 GCA_032468015.1 Mimophis mahfalensis | reverse complement strand
AAAGAAAGAAAGAAAGAAAGAAAGAAAGAAAGAAAGAAAGAAAGAAAGAAAGAAAGAAAGAAAGAAAGAAAAGGAAAGGAAAAAAAGAAAAAAGAACTATGGCCTAGCTACACAAGAAATCCTGATGAGGATAATTATATATGATTTTCAAAAGACTTTCACACATAATTCATCTTTCTGAGATGCATGATTATGCCTCAAAATAATAGGCTCCCCAATGAGATAATTGGCTTGCTGATAGTAAAATTTAACATTTTGGATCATTCTTCTTTCTAACCCGCAAAACACGCAAGAGTTTAAAATACTTTTTTTCCCCAGGAATTAGTTGACAATGTACCACCAAAAATATTATATATGAAAATCATAGAATTGTAAGCTGATAACTACTTTTTAGTTATTTTAATTACAACTTGTTATATAAAATCAGCAAGTAACATTCTTCAAAGCATAGAGATTAGCATCTCCTGCTAGTATCCACAGTTAAGCTGCTGCAAAAATAGCAAGCACAGAAAATCTAAAAAAAATCTGCTGCCCATTTTAAATAAGAATGTTGATTTAAAGAGAATATTTATAGGTCAAGGTTGAACTGTTGGTGTTTTCTGAGCTTGGTGGTTTTCTTGCAGACATTTCATTACCAAAATAGGTGACATCATCAGTGCACTGCAAGCACTAGCTAAACATAGTCCCTCTGGGGCTGATGATTGGTTCTTAAATATGATGAATAAATAAACAGGGCAGTCACATGATGTTTCGTTAAAAGACCACTTCGTTTAGTGATGGAGTTGCTAGTCTCAACTAGTACAGTTAAGTGAAAACTATCTGTAAGAATATTGGTGCAGATCAGACTCATAACAGATTTAAACCAAGATGAACTAGATTAGCATTCCTACTCATGAATATAATAATTTACACCAATATTCACTCCTTTGTTTTTGTGTTATTTATATTAATACCTCAGAATAAAGCCCTCCAATGTGCAGAATCTGATAGACTTACATATATACTGAAAGATAAGCAGGAATCTATATTTAATCGAAGTTGGGGCAGATGGTATAAGTGGATGGAGAGGAGATTGAATAGTTAAATAAGGTTTACAGATTGTAGTAGGATATGTAAGTATGGATTTAATTTTAGGAATATAAGGAAGGTATTGTATATTTTGTTGGATGATTAAATAGTAAGATTTAATTTGGTTAGCATGATATTCATAGTGGGAGGTTATAGATTTAAAGATTCAGGTCGGGTGGGTTCTCCCGCGGTAATGTCTGTGTCTTGTGATGTGTGTTTTTCCTGTTTTTAAACTTGTAAATAAAATTTTCTAATAAATATGAATAAATAAATAAATAAAAACATAAAGCCCTCTTGTCCTATGCACTTCTGCAGAGCTGAGGAAGCTTCTTGGATGAGAAAAGAAACGTCTTCAAAGAAAAGCAAGAAAGTCCAGTTGCCTCTTGGAAAAATGCCTTGGATTCATGGCTAACCCCCTTCTTTAATGATAGAAGAAGCTGGGGAATAGATATTATCAAAAACATGGCAACACAATGGAACACCATGTTCTGACCTAATCCATCCTCCCACAATTCAATGCTGCCCATCCCTGAATGTTAGGTGGAAGTGATGGGAGATGTATCTTCAGAGTGAGACAGGGAAGATGTAATTTCTTCCCAGATAATGGAGACAAATGGATAAGGATTGCCTTCAGACTTTGCTCATAGCTTCCAAAGACACCTTCTTAGTCACTATTAAAGGCTAAATGTTAGATTGGTTAGGCCTTGGTTTAAATCCTTAAGATAACGTATATATATTTTTAATGTTTTTTGCTATCACTGCAAGCCTAAAGAGCACAAAGGATAATACAGTCAGATGTCTAATAGGCTAAATAAGAATTTGTTTCGATAACTAATTGGTAACCTTCATTATGGATCCGGCTTCCCATTTATCATTCTTTGAGACAGAAAGTTTAAGATGTATAATAGTTTTGTTAATGAATTACACCATTTGTCTAGTTTGAAAAATTCCCTGAATTTCTGCCATCTGCTTGGTGATTTAATCTCTGCCTTTACATCTTGGCTGCTTCTGTTTGCTTGTAAATCCTTTTTTCTTTCATAGGAACAGGAATTCTAGATCTCAAAATACATGACTTTGAAACAGCAAGAATTGATAACTGCTTCTGCATCTTGATCATCAAAAGCCCCATTTCATTTTTGGAAAGAAAAGGAACAGAGAAATTCCTTCGGTTGGATGGTAAACATCATGCATTATCTCTTTTTAATAACCGTTTTTAAGCATGGTTCTGTATTACTTTTTCTGCAGCTTTATTGCAATAAGCCTTAGAGTAATTGCCAGTTCCTTCTCTAATAGGTTCATTATTCTTTTGCCATAATTGCAGCCATTAAATGGCCAATTGTTAAATTTTCACTCCTACAGTTACCTAGCATTATATTTTATAACAGGGTATATCATTATCATACCCTAGTAGCTAATACAATTGTTCAAAGTGTTTCTAAAAAGTCAGTGAGATCTGTTTGAAATAGCTGGGATTTTTGATTTGCGAATAACTTATTTTCTCCCTTTCTTTTTTCCCTTTTTTTCTGTGTCTTTTGTCTTTTTTTTAGCCATTCCTAAGATAGTAACTGGACAGGAAGGCCTGGAGGAACATTGTACATAGGGTCGCGATGGGTCGGACACGACTTCGCAACTAACAACAGCAACAACAAAGGTAGTAACTGCATCATGCAGCTTTCATTGAAAGCAGAAAGCAGAAGATGCTGGGGTATTGGGGAGGACAAAATGCTATCAGTTGACTATTTCTAAAACACAGCTTTTTAAGCTTACATTATGTAATTCATTTACTTATGAACATTTGTGACAAACATTTACATTTCTGAACTTATGAATTTTGAAAGCCCTGATTTATTTATTTATTTCCTGTGGGCTTTTATCCTCATTGTAAAAGTGGTCTTGCTACTGATGTCAAGTTCTAGTGATGATAACAAAATGATCTATTTTCTGACACTTGCAATGTTGTTTGGCATTGAAGGCAACTTAAGTCCTAAATTTATGCAAAAGGAACACCACCAGGAATTTAAAATTACAGTTTCCAAAAGGAAAACTTCCTTTGCCTGAAAAGGGGGAGCCATAAAACTCAGACCAGATCCAATTTAGGCTCAGCTTTGTGTGAAACCAAATTGTTAACTCTCAGTTGAATTCATTCCTTGAAGTGCCATCCTACCACAAACCTGCATATATGGGTCACAGTTTTGTGTATGCCAAAGGTTATACATCTAGTCAGGATGTATGTTTCAGTGATCCCTAATAGGAGGTAGTAGAAGCTTTACTGAGTACAAGATGAAACATAATATTTTTGGTGCAGATGTTTACAAATCCAAATAAGACAACAGTGAATATAGTAGGTGAAGAAGTTTGAACAACGATTCTGTCTGTCCTTTGTAACATATCCTTTGGTAGTAAAAAAAAAAAATAATGCCTGTAGCCAGCTGAGTCTTTCTATTTCTATTTCTATGTCTATTTATATTTTAGGTTTTTTTTTTTAATGTTTTCTTCCTCACTTTTCTTTGACAAACTCTTTTAGCTCAAAAACATTCTTTGGTCTTCTTGCTTGTACTGCATGTTTGAAATCTTTCTACAGATTTTCACTAATAGTCGGTACTGAAGACTGTTCAAAAGCTTTTATCTTTCCTTCCAGAGAGCACTTAATGGATGATTTGAAAGGTGGGCTTCAGAAGGTTGTCTTGCTAAAATATCCACCTCATTTGAAGCCTAAAATGTTTCTGAGCTAGAAGTGTTAGAGGTGGTGAGAGTTTCTGCTCACCTGTTCCATTATGGATTCTTTGAAACATACTAAATTACTAGAATAATATGAACTTGTAAAGTTTCAGCCAAGGTCCCCTTGGCATTTTCAGGTGTGAGAGCTCGATTTGGGACATTTTAAAGGCTTCTTTGGCCACTATCCTCAAAGGAGATGGTAAGCATGTCCTGGTTGAAGAGTGATCTCTCTGTTTTGCCCTCTCTCCAATTTTGTTGTTTTTGGAAAGATGGTTAAGAAGCCCATAAAAAATTAATTCAGATAATCATTCAAGAAAACAGATTAGCTATATACCTACTGGTCAGGCTAGTATGCCAGCACTGAACTTACATGGAGCAAGATACTATGGTATTAGTGCTGTAACTCATAATCTGATTACTTTGTGGTTGAATTAGTGTCTCGTGCTTTAGGTGAGGCTGCTTTTGAAGTGATTTCGAAAGTACTAGTTAGGGAAATCCATCTTTGCATAGTTAGGTTTATTTTGAGGTATCTATGTTGCTACCCATAGGCATTCAGGACAAAATCAAAGCGCTGATGATCACTTATAAAGCCCTATGTTGAACTCCTTGGTGTTCTCAGAGCTTGGTAGTTTGCTTGCAGATGTTTCATTACTTGAATAGGGGTTATCATCCATGCTAGTGAGTGTGATGTATATTCCCTATTTATATACAGTAGCTTGCCCTCCCAATGTTGGTGAGGGGTGCTACTTCTTCCTTGGTAGTTCCTTGATTATGTTTATGTTTATGTTTATTGAACTTATATACGGCCCTTCTCCCGAAGGACTCAGGGCAGTAAACAAAATAAAAACACATATTACAAACATTAAAAAGCAATTAAACAATTTGAAGTCCAATAAACCGACAAACACCCCAATTAAAATCAAACCAACCCTCCCCCCTCAGCCCAGGCTGGCCATCCCAAAAAGCCACGTTTTCAGGTCGTGCCGGAAGGAACGCAGATCCGGAGCCATCCGAAGCTCGAGGGGCATCTGATTCCAGAGGGCCGGGCTGCCCACAGAGAAGGCCCTCCCCCTGGGTGTCGCCAGCCAACACTGCCTGGCCGACGGCACCCAGAGGAGGCTGACTCTGTGAGCGCGAACCAGGTGATGGGGGGCTGATGCTGGCAGAAAGTGCTCCCACAAGTACCCTGGGCCGTTGCCATATAGGGCTTTGTAGATCAAAACCAGGATCTTGAAGTGCACCCGAAAGACAACCGGCAACCAGTGCAGCTCACACAAGAGAGGCGTAACATGGGAGTATCGTGACACTCCCATCACCACCTGCGCAGCCGCATTCTGGGCCAGCTGAAGCCTCCGGGTACACCCCAAGGGAAGCCCCACATACAGGGCATTGCAGTAGTCAAGATGAGAGGTGATAAGGGCATCACGATCCAGGTAAGGGTGCAATTGGCGCACAAGCCAAATCTGCGCAAAGGCTCCCCTGGTCACAGCCACCAGATGGTCCTCTAAGGACAGCCGTGAATCCAGAAGGACACCCAACTTACATGCTTGTTGGGAGGGGGGTAAAATCTCTCCCCCCCACTATCAGCGATGGAACATCCTGGCTAACACGCAATGC
The DNA here is from genome assembly GCA_032468015.1 of Mimophis mahfalensis. NCBI lineage: Eukaryota > Metazoa > Chordata > Lepidosauria > Squamata > Mimophis > Mimophis mahfalensis. The sequence goes on along the minus strand of JANHFR010001820.1, from coordinate 129,231 downwards.
CAGTATCCACAGCCACTCAGTCTTAGTGGAATTGAGCTGGAGCCTGTTCCTCGCCATCCAGATCTGCACCACCTCTAGGCACTGGGACATCATGGCAAGGGCATCACTGAGTTGGTTCGGGGTGGAGATGAAAAGCTGGGTATCATCAGCATACTGATGATACCACACCCTGAAACCATAGATGATCTCACCCAGCAGCTTCATGTAAATGTTGAACAGGAGGGGAGAGAGGACCAACCCCTGAGGCACCCCACAAGTGAGGGGCCTAGGGGACGAACTCTGCCCTCCTGCCAACACAAACTGTGAGCAGCCTCAGAGATAGGAGGAGAACCACCGCAATACAGTGCCTCCCACTCCCAATCCCCCAAGCTGCCGCAGCAGGATACCTTGGTCAATGGTATCAAAAGCTGCTGAGAGGTCTAAAAGGTCCAGGACAGAGGAGCAACCCCTATCCTGAGCCCGCCAGAGATCATCCACTAGCATGACCAATGCCGTTTCCATGCTGTACCTGGGCCTGAAACTGGGCTGGTATGGATCCAGCTAATCCACTTCATCCAGAATCATTGGAAACTGACGCGCCACCATACTCTCAACAACCTTCTCAACAAAGCGAAGGTTGGAGACAGCATGGAAGTTATTCAAAACAGCCGGGTCCAGAGCAGGCTTCTTGAGGAGGGGTCTCAACACCCGCCTCCAAGAAAGCATTGACAACTGCCTGGAGCCAGCCTCGTGTCACCTCCCAGGTGACATACACCAGCCAGGAGGGACACGGGTCCAGCAAACATGTGGTGGCGCTCAGCCTAGCCATGATTCTGTCCACTTCATCTGGAGTCACAGGATCAAACTCATCCCAAGAAATCACCCTACGACTAACAGTCACTGCCTCGTCAGACCCCGCCCAGCTGGAGTCCAGCCCAGCCTGAATCTGAGCAGTTTTATCCCACAGATAACTACTAAATTCCTCAGCATGGCCCTGCAAGGGGTCTTCCCTCATCCCCAGACGAAGAAGGGAATGGGTTACCCTGAACAGAGTGGCTGGGTGGTTATCCAGGGACACGATGAGGGCAGAGAAATAAGCGCGTTTTGCCACCTCCATCACCACGAGATAAGCCCTAATGTGGGTTCTTAACCGTGTTCGGTCAGATTCGGACTGGGAGGACCTCCAGCACCCCTCTAGGCCTCTTTTCTGACACTTCATCTCCCGGACCCCCTCGGTAAACCAAGGGGTAGCTCGGGATCTGAAGCGAGTAAGAGGCTGCAGCAGCACAATGCGGTCAAGTGCCCCAGTAGCTGCCCATTCCCCGGCCTCCACCAGGGCATCAACCGCACCATGGGCAAGGATTAAAGTATTGTTTTCTGGTTGCTTGCTTGTCTAGGGATTACTCGCCTTAATTGGGTGTTGGTTGCTGCTATTTTTGTTTTCATGTTTTTCTTGTCTCTTTTGAATGATGTACAAAAGCTTTACATTGTGTGCTATACTACTGGGATGCATCATGGACTACCTTGTCCAGTATTATTCCATCCATATCATCCAAGCATCATGGGAAAGCCTACAAATGATTCTGTAAGGCTAAGGGAGCTTTGGTATAGGAAGCAGATTTCTGGATGGTAGCACCCAGAGGGACAGATATGCTCTTCTCTCATTTGGTAAAAAAAAATAATCCATTTTTTAAAAAAATGAGCATTCCAGACACAGAACGTTGGGAGTCACCTATAATTATTTTGTTATGCTTGCTGGATTGATTTTTGCCTTGCTTTTATATTTCTAAGTAAAGTCTGGACTACTTGTGAGAAAGCATAGATAGACGTAACATCTCAATTAAATTCAAGTTGTAATAGCTACATTGGATATGCTATTTTCTTTGCAACAACGTGGAATTGGTTTGTTTCTGCCTTCTTCTGGAGTGTGAACAGCCCCGAAATTCGTAAAGACCTCCAAGTCCTAAAAGCTATGATCCATTTTTCTTCCATACAGGAAAGTCCAGAGGTTAAAAAAAAAAAACCAATTTGCATGGAAGCTGCAACAAATTAAGATTGTTTTATAATTCCTTGCATTCATTAAGTATATTGGCCATTTTTTTTCTTAATAGAAAAATAATATTTTCACTGGGGGGTATAACTCCTGATTGCTGGTTATTGAAGGTCATAAAAGAAACAGATGCTTCTAATTAGGTTGAAATGTCTGATTCTCAATATATTTCTAAAGTAAAATATGAAAAAAGAGTTTTTACACATCAGCAGACCCAAACACAGATGTATATACACATTTCTTTGCAGCAGCCCAGGGACAAATGAATAGTTTCTGTCTCTCATCAAAATGCCAAGTGTTCAATTCAATTTTCAAACTATTTCTCAACCTAAAGGAAAAAGTTGACAAGATAGGTAATGGAGTCACACAGTTGGGTAGTGGTAATTTAGATAACTTCCATCATTTCCCAGCACTTTTTATACAGAAAGAAAACCCTTTGCATTTAGAAAAAAAATGTCAAATGAATGAAAACAACTTTCAAACTTCAGAAGGAATTAAAAAGCACATTAAACACCCAGGAGTGAAGTGAAATCTTTGCAGAGAGCAAATTTGAATATGGCAAATGGAACAGCGATTGTTAACAATATCCATGGGGAATTCCACTGTTATATATTAGTTTCTTTCTCTGATTTCATGACATAGAGTTATCTTGAACCCATTTCCCTGTTTATTCTTTTGTCCGTGTTACTTTTGATGCCTGCGCTTCATTTTTTAAAGTCAGACATTGTCTCAAAATTTTCTGTATCATTCTAAAAAAGGTAGTGACAGTTTTGATCTTTGCTTTTTCCTTTCACTTTACCACAAGCCTCATCTGCTTATGTACATAAAAGCAAACTTTGTTGTAAGTGATACGGATAAGTCCTGCAGACATTTCCACATTTATCTCCTACTTGAGCTTCTGTTTTTCCTCCTTTTTCAGTTTAGAAGGTTACACAGACCTAAAGAAAATTCTCAGGCAGGCCTCTTGATCGTATAAATGCAACAGCATGCAGTTTTCTAAATCCACAAAAGAATGCTCATAAATGCCAACAGAACTTTATTTGAAAGGAAATTTTAAAAAGACAGAGAACCAGACATGCAAATATATCAAACTTTGTTTCACTTATGTATTATTATTATTTTTGTTTCCCCTACATTAGGAAGAAAACTAGGAAGGAGCAATAGATATAGTAATCTTAGGCATTTAATTTCTTCTTGCTTTGAATAGGCTATAATTAAGACTTAAGGAAACAAACAAGTTGGACACAGAGTTAGCAATAGCAGAATTATATATCATTTCACAGTGCTTTTACAGCCCCCTCTAAGCGGACTCAGCATATTAACCCCCAAAATCTGGGTCCTCACTATGCAAGGCAGAGTCAATCTTGAGCAGATGAGAATCGAACTGTTGGCGGTTAGCAGAATTAGCCTGCAATACTACATTCTAACCACTGCACCACCATGGCTCATTGGTTAAAAGGTCATCTAGGAGGAAAAACTCCATGTAACTTAATGACTGGAGCATCCTGGAGTCCTTCCCAAAAACCAAAGCTTTGTCTCTCAAGATCTTTGTGATTTGAAACACAGTGCAACCGAACAGAAAGTCTCCCCATGGGAACACCATGCGGGAATTTAATATAAACTCTTTCTGCTGCTGTCACTTTTGTTGATATGCTGCAAATGTTGAAAAGAGGAGAGTGAGTTTTCTACAATATCATTTCTGACACTTATGCACAGTAACGTATTTGCTAGCAGGAGCCTAGTCTCCTTGGCAATGAAGAATCATCTGGATGGCAGTACAGGTAGTCCTCGACTTACGACACAATTGGGATCACAATTTATGTTGTTAAGTGAGACATTTAAGTGAGTTTTGCCCCATTCTATGACTTCTCTTGGCACAGTTGTTAAGTGAATCACTGCAGTTAGTAACCCAGTTGTTAAGTGAATCTGGCTTCCCCATTGACTTTGCTTGTCAGAAGGTCACAAAAGGAGATCACATATGTCAGAATGAACCGGTTACTAAGTGTCCAAATTTTGATCACACAACCACGGGGTTGCCTCAAAGGCTATAACTGTGAAAAACGGTCAAAAGTCACTTTTTTCAGTGTTGTGGTGACTTTGAATGGTCAGTAAATGATCTGTTGTCATTTGAGGCCTATCTGTAACTCCAAATTTTCCAGTACACTTTTTTCATTTCCTTAACTAATCATTTATTACTTGATTTAATCAGATAATAATGAGTCAAGACACTCTCCCATCAAGTTCAGTTCTTCCATGTAAATTTCTTGGCAACAATACAGAAGTAGATTTGTCATGAAATTTCTTTCTTTTTTCATCCTTCATGCCCCCAACACTTTTGAGGTTCTGGAATGCCTTAAGACTTGGCCTGGGGTTAGTGTGTTTATGGAGTACTTATCCTGTTTTTCATTGTTAGGGTTGTTATGGGGTGCCTCATTTTGTTGTCATGTTTTTAACTGTTATAAAGATAGTCCTCAACTTATAACCATATTTAAGCATATGGTTTCAGTTGTTAGTCATGATGGTTGCAAAGCAGGTCACATATGAACGTGCTCAATTTTGCTACTTTTTTTGCAGCAGTCAGTAAACAAACAATGTGGTCATTAAGCAATTGCCATCATCATAAAATGAATCAATTTTTTTTACTATGGAACAGTTTTGGTTGGAAACTATAAGTAAATGCCAGTTTCTGTCGTAAATCAAGGTGATAGGTCTGCGGGGAGTTGCAAATGGCTGCAAATGCGGTCCAATTGCTAAGCACCCAAAATATAGTCACGTGACTTGGGGGGCACATGTCAGAACTCAAATAAGATGTTGAGACTCTAGAAAAAGTGCAGAGAAGAGCAACCAGGATGATTAGGGGACTGGAGCAGAGGTGGTATTCAGCCAGTTCTGACAGGTTCCGGAGAAATAATTTTGACTGTTTCAGAGAACCCGCAAATACCACCTCTGATTGGCCAACAGCATAGCCACGCCCACTAAGCCATGCCCACAGAACTGATAGTAAAAAAATTTGAATCCCACCACTGGACTGGAGGCTAAAACATATGAAGAATGGTTGCAGGAACTGGGCATGGCTAGTCTAGTGAAGAGAAGGACCAGGGGAGGCATGATATCAGTTCCAATATTTGAGGGGCTGCAACAGGGAGGAAGGGATCAGGCTATTTTCCAAGGCACCTGAAGGCCAGACAAGGAATAATGGATAGAAACTGATCAAGGACAGATTCAACCTAGAAATAAGGAGAAATTTTCTGACAGTGAGAACCATCAACCTATGGAACAGCTTGCCTTCAGAAGTTGTGGGAGCTTCATCACTGGAGACTTTTAAGAAAAGATTGGAGTGCCATTTCTCAGAAATGGTGTAGGGTCTCCTGCTTGGGTAGGGGGTTAGACTAGATGACCTACAAGGCCCTTGTATCCCAAGGGCTCCATGATCTATGCATATTTTTCATATTTTGTTTTAGAGTGTTTTTCCACCCATAGGTCAATATTTCATTGCAGAATCTTATTGCAGCCTTTTTATGAATGCCATATTGGCCCATAGTTCTGGTGTCTTCCTGAAAAAAAAAATGGTTCTAAAAAGTATCCCACTTTCTAAAATGATTCTTTTAATCTTTAAAGCATTGATGAATGTTTGTGTAAAATGTCAACCGTGTCTACAGGAATAATCCTGACAGCTGGTGAAGAAATAAGTACTTATGAATAAGAGCTGAGATTGAGCTCATATAATTTCTCGAATCAGAGAATGAGGTGGCTGGATGGAGTCACTGAAGCAGTTGGTGTGAGCTTAAATGGACTCCAGGGGATGGTGGAGAACAGGAAGGCCTGCAGGAACATTGTTCATGGGGTCACAATGGATTGGACACAACTTCGCAACTAACAACAATTTCTAGAATATTACAGTCACTTTTTTCATTACTTAGATAATACGACTTTTGCATGATTCAGTTTTAGAGCTGTATGCAAAATGTTTTGGAACTTCAGGTTTACAAAATTTCTAACCTGCTTTATATGATAAAATAATTCCAAAGCAAAGATGCAGCAAATTAAACCCAGCAATTTTAAAAACTGTAAAACTGTTTAAAACCCTATTACATGGTATGGAACATCAATAACAAAAAATGAAAATGCACCAGTGCAATTTTCATCGAACTTTGAGTAAATAGAGAGATCTTCATTTGTTATTGAAAATTTATACAATTAAGCTAATTGTAAATGAGCTTGAAGAGTATTGCACAAATGGGCTTTTACTGAAAACAGTCTATTTGGATACATATTGTAAAAAGCCCTAGGCTCTATTCAACATATTTAAATATTACATCCCTGCTTTGAAACTCCTTAATCCCGTTTGCTATCCTTCTTGCTCCACATACTGAATAACTAAAAGTTGTGTAAGGTTTATGCCAGATGAAAGGGGTGTTGTGACTTACAGCCACTTTCAAAAGCATGTTCATGATAGACTGTGGTATTTTAGGTACAGCATTTTCTCTGTACTTGAATTCTGTATAAAGATATCTGAATTCATTCGAGCTTGAAGTTGATTCTCAGTCATTTTCTCACAGATGTAGAAGGCTTAACTAGGCCAAGGTCAAGTTGTCAGCCAGTCAACCAACCAGTGATAACTAATAACTGTTTGATATGAAATTCCGGTATCCCCTTCCAAGTCCTCTCAGAATGTTAAATAAAAGTAAAAAGTTCAAGATAGACAGATACGCTAAAGTGTGATGAAATTATCTGTCTATGCCTTCGCTATTCTAAAAATAAATAGCTAGAGATCTAGCAAATATATTTTCAGAGCATTTTAGAATCCATGCCTATTCTAAGTGAATTATTCCTAGTTTATCACAGGAGTGATTTGTGGTATTTTATGTTTCTCGCAAGGAAATCTATATTCCTTGGCAGCGGAATCCATAGTGCAATTCTGAAAGTAATAAGATTATACAATATCTCTTGGCTAAATCCCTGAACTCTGGGTATTGTTTGGACCATCCATACAAAGCATGTATTGTATGTGCTAAAACTGTAGTTTATCTGCACTACAAAATAGTAGAATGCATAACTTTTAGGCAGCCTTTATGCATTCTTATAGGTTTTGAGACAATGTCAATTGAAAACAAAGACTAAATGTGTGTGTAAAGTTTTTGATGGATGAGGAAGAAAGGAAGGAAGGGGGAAGGGGAGAGGGAAGGG